>JAAAKD020000207.1:29402-63736 GCA_010014825.2 Danaus melanippus
GTAAACATTTGTATTTCGTAATGTATGATTAAAAGTATGTAAGTTAAAATTAAAAAATATAGGTTTAGTTGTTATATTCGTAGGGTATGCACTGCTTATTTGCTTCTATGGTGTGCACGCCACTGGTAAATATACTAATATAATTGTAAAGGAAGATTCCCATGAACTTGAAGATTGCTGATACTGAGTTGCTTGTTTATTTATTTTTTTATTAGTAATTTGTCGCTGGATTATTAAAACGTAAAACTTAAAATGTCTTTTGCGTTCTGAGTTCACGACACTTATATCGGACTACAGTAAGGATATAACCACATGTGCCTCAAAAGTTTATTTTCGATTTCTTGACTACTTGATTTGATTTGATAGGGGATTACGTTGTTATATATATATATATATATTGATGAACTGAGATGAAGGTTAAGCAGAAATTTTAAACAGATGAAGTTCATCGACCCACAAATTATCTAGTCACGTTCTTGTCAATATCCCACCACAATTGATGAGAATTTCGTTTGTTGTGGATTAGTTCCCTGTGCCATTACAATTTGCGATCCCCAATAATGTGGTTTCCAACGGTCCGCCGATTCCATCTCGTGTATCGACTAATGCAGTATCGCGTTTATTATCCCGACCATATTTAACGAATAATGTCCACTGTGAACGATGCAAATAATCTTATGAATTATGAGAGCACTAAATATAAAATACATTCCCGTTACCGCCACCCAGCATCGTAACGAAATTAGTGCAATAACTACTAACGCTGTTACGGATCGATATATTAAACGAGTAGTATCAACTGGGCTAGATATTGTTTTACGATTTCCTAATTAGTGATGATACTAGAATAGCATGTTTATACGAGTATGTCGGTACGGTTGTCACGCTAAATTATTGGGATTAAAAAAAATACAACTATCAATTATCCATATAACTTGATTATTAATAAAGACCTTTTTGTCGATGTACACTACACTTGTGATGATGATAAGATATAACTACATACTCCTATGTACATATATGTATTATGAAAGTCTATATTTGGTTGACTTTTACTTTACATGTATTGATAATCATTCTATTGTGACGTGACTACGTTTTAAAACTGAAAATAAAGACAAGATGTGTCGCTGAAATTTTTCCTCTGGATATGTTTATTATTTACGAAAGACGTGCTGATTGTTTTGTTACAAACCTAAAATATTTTTCATTTTGATTCTGTATCTTAAAATAAATCGTTATCGTTAAACCCCGATGCTATTTGATCAAAATTTAATTGAAAAGAAACATGATTTTTTTTTAGTCTTTTTAATAAATAATAACATAATCTTAATCCATATACGGATTAAGATTCGATTTTTTTTTCGAAATTTTGACTTCTTTCACATACTTTTCACACTTTTTCTAAAATTCATAAAATATAAATATGAAGGTAGTTTTATTATTGTTTAGACAGCTCTATATCAACTATTCAGTGTATTATATTCATGTGATAGGAATTACAGTTTTAATAGATATGAGTGGCTTTGACGGGCTCCTTAATAAGAAGTTTGCATATAAGACGAGAAACTCTTTATAGTCGATTCATGACAATGCTTTGACACAAAACAAATTGTTTTTATTTCATTTAAGATTTGTTTGATGAGTGTTAGCATTTATTATAATATTTATGAATTATGTAAGAGAAATTTCAAGGGAACTTGTAAGAATAGTCATTTATAACATTTTTATATAATTAGAAAAACCTCTTTATTATCTTCTTAAAACCAGTTTTTATACTCAATATTATTATTTTTAACCAGATGTTACATATTTGTACCTCGATTTACTTCACTGGTCCTCATAAGTTAACAGAATAGATAAATAAATTAATGCCTCACTAAAATACAGCTACAAAGAAAAGTTAGAGAAAAGTGCAATAACTATTTATAAATCCATGGTGAAACACAATTAACCCTCACAGTTGTTGTTAAGCGGGAAATTGTTACCCGCGTCTCATCGGGATACTCCATGTAAGGCTCATTCTATATGTACATATATACATATATACTCCAATAATTGAATAAATTGTGTTTATATTGATATTCATGTCCTTAAAGTAATGGAGGTTTATATAAAAATATTTGCCCTTAAATAAATGGAGGTAATCCCTAATGAATAAAATTTATAATTAATTGTTCGTTTTTCAAATCTTGTAAATAATAAAACAAAAATGTAATTTATCGAAAGTAATTAAAATTAATTAAGATCTTAAACTTAATCCTAATTATCTTCCATTTATTTTAAAACTCTAATAATGTAATAAATTTATTTCACAATAGTTGTATAACGATGTACTAGAGGCAGTCATTAAACCTCGTCACATTCTTGTAAATAAACTCTCTAAGGGCACGGCACTATGAATTGAATAAACATATATTTTCATCTCTTGTTTCTATGAACACAGAACATACTACTTGGATCATTGATCACATTTAATACATATTTCACTACATAATAAATATATAGTTGTAACTTTACAAGCTAGACTGAGTGACATTAGCTGTTTTTCTAATATGTACATATGTATGGAATATAGGTTTTAAATAAAAGAATTTAAAAAGAAATATGAAAACGGGAGTCCTAACGTCGTGGCTTTATTAATGTTTATGTGATCTAGTTTTTTCCTTTTAATATTACCTTTATATATTTCTTCCTCTTCTATAACAATCTCGGTCATAAACCACGAGGCGAATCTTTAATAAGTATATCTTGTAAGTTCCGGAACATAAAATATCTACATTCCGATATCCGCTGGTCGTCCGATGAAATCGAATACAACATTGAAATTACGTCGCTTTTCATATTACAGAAAATCATTATATTTACGATAAAATGTTTATCAAATGAGTTGTTTACGACTTTAAAACAAAAGTAATTTAATTTTATATTGGTATTTTCCTTATTTTCCGTGGTTTTTGTCATTAAAAACTATATTTTTTTTTAAATAGTTTAAACACTTTAAGTTTAAGTCTCAGTGAGAGCGAGTACCGACTTAACGAACAGTGTCACCGTCTTATTGAACTTACGACAGTCTGAACTTTCCAATTTACAAGTCAAGAAAATAAACAATAAGCAACTTTGAGCACTGGAAAAATATATAAAATCGCTCTTGAATCTTATTGAAACTGATTATATAATGGAAGATATCGCTTCACTCCAAGCCAGTGTAAAATATTTTCCGATTCATCATATTCTTTATCTTTCATGAGTATTATAATAGTTAAACGGGGTGTTTAAAACGACCTTTCAGACGATTAGATTACAATTGAAAACTTACTCCAGCTATGTTAAATGAATGCAGCTGATTTCGCTTTGTACTGTTCTTATTCTGTATCTGCTTGATGTCATATTGTTCTCTGAAGATATTTAAATTGGTAACTACGTCTCATGCTTCTATCAAACTCACTTATTATTAATATTAGAAAGAGGGCTTTTATTTATATCAATTATCATTACGAGGTCAAAAAAAAACAGAAGAATTAAACTATTTCTGAAAATAAGACAATCGAAATTTCTATATTATACAATAGTTTTGTAAGTTATAATAATGTAAAGAAAACTACTTATACACAAATATAAGAGTCTTTAAGTATTATAAAACTCAAACATTTACTCCATTGCTCTAAGTGAAGAAAACTACAGAAAAATAATCTTTACCAACACATTAATTAAGCTGTGCTTAAATAAAACATAACCACTGAAAAAACCTTTTTTCTGAAGATAACTCAAACTATCATAAGTGACAAACTAATCTTTGTTGTTTGAAAAATATATTTTCTCATGGCCTTTATCTTCTCTTGAACTAAGTGACGGTACGTTTTGCCAAATATTATGTATCTGGGCCAATGGCAAAGTCCCCATTAGGTTTTAAATTATTTGTTAGCTCGTGATAGAGTGTTTTTCTAATATGTTTTGTAATAACTACTTTACAAATGATTTAACATTCTTTCTCATGGTCACAATCTCTAGCCTGCGTTAACTCTTTATCAAAATATTCTGCTAGTGTTGCGGTTTAACTCCGTAGCTTAGTCGGAGCAGTTAGAAGTTTTGCAAGAGTAATTAAGATTTTCTATAACCGGTTTTAAATATTGAACATCAGAGAAGTAAAGGTTGGAGACGTTTTACAAAAACTTTAAGTTAATTAAAAGTCAGTTCCATGTTTTAATTTACTCCCACATTAGTTGGTGTGCTGAAACATCTAAATAAAATACAAGGAGTTTCCGATGTATCTTAATGTTCGCCTCATTGCCGTCGACGCACGTGTTACCATCAGGAGTCCCAAATGGATCCGCAAACATAGATACCTCTTATTTAGATAGAACTATTTAGAGAGTGCATGTGACGCAGAACCTGTCGCAAATTCGAATATTATTTGATGGATATCATGAAAACTAATGTTGACTTCAAGAGTGGAAGCGATTTGTTTATAATGGGAATTTTACGAGGCCTATAGGCCTCGTCTCAGTCATTTTTGAAGAAGTTTTTTTTAAATATTTGAATAAAATAAATAAATACAGTTAAATTCACACATTAACATTAATACACCTTCAATTTCATCTGTATGTACATATATCTGTATAAAGTTATATTCATATAAATTGAAATACTTTGTTTATTTTATAAAAACAATGAAAAGAGAACTCAATTTTTTTTTCTTTAAAATAACTGGGAAGGCCTCCTAAAGTTTTTTTTGGTTTAGCAATTTGATTGTTTATAACATGAGTAACAATTCTCATTTTTTTTAATTTTCTTTGCAAAACAGTTTTAAGTAAATACAAATGAAACTTATAATCTGTTATTTTCAGCGTTCATTTACATGACACGTTGCTGTAATTATATACAAATATTGTAAAACCGTGCGAGTTTTGACGTTTTGTCAAGTGAGACGACAAACTTACACAAAGCGTCTGTTTACAAAACCTTCTAAAACATTCAGGACTTAAAGGATCAGTTCGTTCGTTAAATTATACCTTAACTTGTTTATGTAAGGTATATATTACTCTAAATAACATTAGGTTTTGTCGTGATATAAATTTTACTTGTATATTTTACTTCAAATAAAACATTTCTAGAGTGTAAGTGTTAAGATTCAAATTACTATAACATATAGCTTCATAACGTATAAAGTAGAGAAGAGATAAATCCGCATGTTAGGCGGCATCTTTGATGTCTCCTTTTAAATTTTAGTTGTTCGGGTTATGTCTCATATATTTTATCTATTATTGTCGAAACATTGAAAATTCCTTAGGAAATTGTAATAAAATATTAAATTCTGTAGTCAGGTTATGTGATGGTGCTGATGAGTAATAAACATCACTTAGGAATGATAGTAAATATTTCATTTTTTAAATGTTGTTGATGTTAAATCAACAGTCGTGTTATTACTGTAAATTATACTAGGGATCTATTTAATGATGACAAGTTTTGACGATGTTAGTTTGTTACGATAAACATCTTATGATTTTTATAAGGCTATCATAACATACAGTAGATAGAAATATTTTTTAATAAATCTAACATTTACTTATAAATATTTTACAACTAATATAATATTAAAATCTTTAAATTATAATTTTATTTGTACACATTTAAGAACTAATAGGAAGATTGATTTGTCTTTCCATTTTCGCACATCTCCCTCCATATAATATCCAATTTCCTCTGTTGGATGTATTCGTTTTGTAGAGGGCATGCCTTTTTTTATGTTGACGCTATTTCCTAAACAACCAGTTTACATGTCTTACGAAAATTACGTGTCAACTTCACTCACACACATATACATGTATTTCGTGTCAAGCAACATAAAGATACTGAGATGATACAGCGATCGTTCACAGTTATTACAGTTTAGGCTAAAAGGGGTTAGTCGCATGTATCCAGTTAGTTTTATCAAGCGAGTCTCTGACATGGCATTTGTGGTACATTTTTAGCTGACTTTGAGGACGTAGAACGACCGAGACAAAGCTTAGTTTGCGGAAATTTTATCATTTATTAGGAGATCTATCTTTGGAAGGCAAAAACGTAAAGAAATTAAATTAAAGATTATGTATTGAGCGTCTGAAGAATTTAAGTTTAAATCAAGACAATGAAGTTTAATGTAAAAGAAACCCTCATTGAGTCATTATCTTCGTTTATTAACATAAAGTAACGTTTACTAGATCCTTCCCCCTCTAGGTCTATATAAGAGTGGACTGTATTCTATAGCTCGTCTGCATATTGTGTGCCGAGGGAAAATGTTCCTGAACTCGGATAATGGCGTTTAATATGCTAATGAGTCAAGGACAATCTGTTCTTGGCTTAACGTCATTGATGGTTTAATAGTAGAAAATGATAACTAGTCCTGAATTTGGTTGTAAATATAAGACAACAGTGATAAAACATGTTCATAATATAATATTTATAGTTTAGAGTTTGTAAGTGACCTCTGAGTTTATGAAGACTATATAAGCTGTCGAATAGTGTGTAAAAAAGGAATTTTATATATATAAAATTTATATTCAACATTTAAAGTTACATTTGTACCTTATAACATACTTACGTCTAATTATATTCTATAAAGCCCATTGGATCTAATCTCACATGGGGTCAAACATTCTGTCATCATAATTCTGTAACGAATCATTTAACATTACGAAAATATTATTTAATGATATTCAAAATGATAGCTAATGATATATGACCCGTATTCACCTGTGTATTTATGGCCCGGCTGTAAACCGTCTGAAAGATGTTCGGACAGGGGTACGCTACGAGTCCGCTACAGGTCCGGCCCGGGTCTGGTGCGGATGATAACAAAGGACAATTTATCGCCCCGTAATAATATATTTTATTTTCTGTAATTTATTACAACGATTCATATGTGGATATCATTATCACGAAATTTATGTCAGGGTTGTTTTCTACTCTTCATATGAATGAGTATTTTTTATTTAAACAAGTATTTAGTAATAGACTATGTATAATTGGATTTGTATTTTATTTTTTAGCGTTTGGTTCAAAATTATCTCAATGTTCAAGATATTATTAAAAGAAATAAGAATTACATGATCTTGTTCTTATTGTCTGTGTTTCATTTATATAACTACGATTCCGGAGCGATCTTGGGTTTCTCTGAATCAACTTGGATGGCTTTATTGAAAGATAATAAAAATGAGAGATACTATTTGTAGATATCATTGCAGAAAAGGAACATATACATAAGTTAAATTTGTCTCAGGTGTTTTTCAGTAACATCTAAAAAATAATAATTATGCAACAGTCAAATCCTTAGTAACGAATTATGTGACTGCTTCAATCTCATAAAACAATAATAGTTACAGTTATTTGAAAATGAAATATAGATTTAAAATAACCTTCTTGCTGGTAACGATATTATAGTGGTTATTTTTTCTTTAAGTGAGCTCTGATCATTGTAGATTCTTCAGTGTTGAACTGGCACGTACTTAGCGCAGTAAAAGTCTACTTTGTAATTCAACGAGAAACCGCAGTATGCAAAACAATCGTTTTTATATCGTTAGTTAGGTTTTGCCGCTGACGTGTCGCTGAATGCAGATCAAATTCTAATTTGGTGCTGATTTAAATCATAGATCTAGGTCACCTAGATTCTAGAACGTCTGTATTCCTTTATGTCAACGGTTAAGTCACTATTAGAAAAATATATCGGGTAATTTTATTGTCTCTTTTGAGATAAACTTTTTATCACATCAGCTTGTGTGAACGAAATATCGTCGAAGGTATAATTAATGAACTTCTGGCAAGAACAAATATTTTAGAAATATTTTTCAGTTTTTCTTAAATGAATGGTCTTGTAACTTTCTTTGTATTATACGCAAATTTATCTCGAAGAGCATAATTAATTAAATTTTAATATAACTAGGAAATGAAGAGTTAGCACGAATATGAAGATCCATCGGATTCGAAGTCAAACACTGAATCAGACAGACTTCATCGCAGTTCCCGTCGATTTATCAAGTGAGAGTTATCTGCTGATTGTTTTACTTACGTTTCCTTTAACGGCTTCAGAACCATCTGTTTGAGTGGAATTAGTTTGAACGAAGACGTCGTATTAGTCGATCTCAATAGGGGTTTTGTTGTTCGGGATAACGATGTTGAACTTTAATGATATCTCCTAATATCTTGTGAGTCGGAGTTTAGGTTCGATGTACACAACAAACTCCGATTTCCCCATATTTACTATTTAAAATAAACTTGAAAGCTGCATCTCTGGGACAATGTTTTATGAAAAAGTTTATCTTTTTTATTTTTATAACGGCATTATGACTTCACGACTAATGCAGATTTACAGTTTATTAGCTGCCATCATTTTATCACCCGAAGTGGCTTAGTGTAATATATTATTCTTTTTAAACGAAACTAATATTTTTCGCATATACTATGCGTGCTTTATTTTTGTAAAAAAAACTACACACTCCCGACGTTTCGGTTACTTTTCAGCTACCGTGAATGTTGGCAGACGAGATGTGAATGTCAGTCAGTTATTCATCATCTACTTCCATCGATTTCTTAATTCTCTAATTTCCTGGCGTAGCGCTCTGGATGAGGGCAAAAAGCGCTTACGGTGTCCCGACGTGTTGGGGTGTGGTCACGGACATGGGATTTTATATTTTTAAGGAGGGGGTCCCAAGTGTTTAATACATTCCAGCCATCTTCTCTATTGAAATTGGGATGTTTTTTAATTTCAATAGCCTCGCGAATTAACCTCGGTATGTACATATCTTCACGAGCGAGGATTTGTGGTTTATCAAACCGAATGTAGTGGGCTGGTTTATCCGTTGCGTGTTCACATACTGCAAGCTTATATATTTGTCTACATTCTGACATTGTTTTTTTATTATTTTGGATGAGTTTGTGAAAAAGAGTACAGTTAAAATTTAAATAAAGCAAATTAATTTCCACTAATTTATTCTGTTATTGAAATTTATTTCTCAAAAAATCTCCAGGAAACACGTTTATGCTTGAAACAAAAACTTTTTCAATACATGGCGTTTTTTTAAGCAATATTTATATTTCCTCCTAACGCAGAAATAAATAAAAATGATAATAAATGTCAACGTTAATAAATTTAACATTATAAAGAAGCATGTAACTGAATATATTAAAGAGAGAGAACAACCAGATAATCAACGTTATTATCATTACAAACGAAAAGGCTTTCTTTGAGACCATTTTTTGAGAAGAGAGAGTGGTCGAAAGCCTATTCATATCCGTGAAGTAAAAAAAAATTCTTTGTTTTTACAAAATAAAAAGTGAATCGTTTAGAAACAGACCTTATGTTAGCTTTACAGTCAGGATCATAGGGGTCTCAGTATGTTGTTACCTCACAAAATCAATATAACGCAGCATGCCTAAGTGAAACTTCTTATGTTATGATATTTTTAAAATTATGTTTTAAGTAGAGTCTGATGCAGTGTTTTTTTTAAATATTTGTAATGAATGAAGCGATTTGAATTAAGGATAAAGAATATACATATTTTAATCCATTTTCGATTTGGTAACAAGGTTCCGGGGAATGTTATTTTTAGACGCAACCATTTCTGAATCTTATTAAATGCAGCTATGTGTGAAATTAAGGTAAAGTTTATAAAAGGGGGTCATTGATGAAAACTCTTGAAAATTTGTTGTCGTATATCCCTTTACGATAAATGTACATGTATGATATATTATATATGGATAAAATTCAATGTACAAATGTTTCAAAGAGAAAGGATCCACAGTTGTCGAAACTAATACAGAGAGAGAGTTGACTGTGGATACGACGACCTTTACAACAACTGAGTGACGGAAACTGCCTAATGAAGGACAGAAGAGAATATTTATATAAAGCAAGAGCACCTTCCCCCCTCCCTTTAACTCCTCTCAACCCTAATGTAGCAGTCGCCATAAAATATATGAAAGTGGTTTTTATGGCACCATATAACATATGACTGTTGAAAGTAAAGAAACTGAATACATATGAAAACGTAATACTTTTGTTTTTTCAAAAAATCATGACTTTTATGAATGATGTAACCATTTAGTCTTACATTGAAGGGAGGAAGGAGAGAGGTGTGAAGAATAAATTTTCCAATATTAATATGTTATAAATCCTTTCCAATTTCCTTTATCCTAATGCTATTAAAATTTCCTTTACCATTTTGCTTCAGCTGGTAATATGAAACCCACCTGCAAAGCTCTTTAAGGAAGATTTTTTCGTCGTAAACAACAATAACATGGGCTCGTAAATTAATATTTTTATTATCTCCATAAAAACGTAATTTTGTTTAGAAGGAATCAAAATAGATATTTTAATATATGTACATATATAATTCAAGAGCATTTTCGTATATTAGTATCTACAATTTGATTTGTTATCAGTATTCAATAGATGTGGTGCAAAGTTAAGGGTAACACAAAGTATTTAAACTCAACTGGACACGGTCCACCTGATGGCTGATCGTTCAAAACTTCTCTCCCTCCTGCCCCTCTCTCGAACCCCGTCATTCCTTGTAACCCTACCTCCGCACACCCCTACATGCCCTTCTCACGACCGCACTACCCGCTTTCTTGAATGCCATAAAAATGTCATTAGGCTAAAAGTCGACAGAGCCACTCCTGGATAACCTGATAAGTTTAGACAGATTAGGAAGTTATTAATCACTTTAGTTTTTCCATTTTGATGTTTCATACGGTGAGCAAATAAATGACACGAAGCTCGTTTGGGTGACTGAACACTTACGGATTAATATAGAATAAAATATTTTATAGCTTTTGGTTTTCAATTTAACAAACGACGTTAGAAGCTGGGCCAGGGCCAAAGTTTCGTATAATCTATTATTGACTTATTTTGAATTAATTGTTGTGAGGTCACTTTTTCGTCTTTACCAAATAATTTTTAAATTACAAGTTATTTTTCAGATGAAACCGTAGTAGCATTTATTAGAAAAAGATTATGATTTGCATGTTCTGAGGTTTGGAAGTAAATAACAGGGGTCATTGTACCAAATTAAGAGGATTTAAAAAGATACCTATTTCTTTTCCTAAAATGGACATGTTCTAAAGTTAAGGGAATTAAATTTCCAATATAAATTATGTAATATTGTGACTTTTGGTCATCGGGGCATAGCATGACTGATTGTGTCTTTTTATTAAACCCAGCAGATAATACTATAGTTTTTTTTCTATGACTGATGTTAGTATTTATATATACAATAATATATTTGTTTAAAGTATTTCTTTTATTTATTTTTACATATACCAGTATTTTTTGTATAATTTGAGTCCCATTTGGAAATAATTATAATATACTATATGGTACAAGAAATTGTATCAGACCCGATGTTACTGAATAACAACCAATTTGATAGCATCGCCCACACCATTTCGACTCGTCCTCAGAATAGTTAGACAAAAGATAATAGTTTTATAAAATTAAATGTTATATAAACTGCGAGTGTTGCCTGATAGCAATCAAAAACTCAACTTCAGAGTAGGGAGTAACCTTCTCATCCATTTGAATGTTGTAAAGTGGAGTTCCACTGGTGGTCTGCTGTCGTCCTCATGTAACCAGTTCGTACCACGAAGACAACATTTATATCTATTATATATCTATCCGGATGAGGGATGACTTAGATCTCGCTATGCTCCTATAGAGCGGTAATATAAGACCATTCATAAGGATTTTAGAATTTCGTTTTTCTGCATCATATTTTATTTAAACAATAGTAACATGAAATCAAGTGGGATCTCGACGCTATTTCTGTGTCAACAAGATATTTCTTAACCTCCTTAATGTTACAAAATAAGAAACAATAGAAATATGTCGATTATATTCGAACCATCTTTAACATTTTATAATAAACTTGTTGTAATACGAGTATACATAGATATTCATACTGTTATTTAAAAGTCATATTTATATATACAAAAAGAAATATGACATTGTGTGACTGAGTTTTATTAGGAAAGAGATTAGGATATTTTTTTAATTTTATAATATTTTGAATCACATGGAGTTAGATTTTTATTTTGAGCATGATGAATATTATAGAATTATGAAGTAACAATGAAGTATGTTTTGTAATAATACATTGTCTTAATACGAGGTCGATAGGTCCCTGGGCAAACGATTTAGCCTTTTATTCCTGTAGATAAGAGTAATATGTTATTAAAAGGTAGCAGGAACTAGACTCCCAACTAAATGACTCGCAGGAGATAACTGGAAAAAGCTGTCATGATTTGACATTCAAATGTAGAAGGAGAAAAAACATTAAAAGGGGTTGGTTGGATTAAAGTCAAAGAAGTCAAGTCATGTAACAGCAATTACTACTAAAAGTAGTAAAAAATCTGTATATCGATTAAATGTGTAAATTTGTAAGTGGTAAAGCTAAGACTTCGTTTATATGAAACCTTTAAAGTATGAAACTTTACTAAATTAATACTGAAGTTATTTAGGTCAGAGGTTTTTGGATACATTAAATTATTGTGATTGTATTAACTTCTGATTCCATATTCCATTAATGTAATTACGGAGCTCCGTTGTAACTTTAGTAAATACGAATATAATATTACAAAAGTAGGCAGTTATTTTCAAACAAGATAGCGTTTGGGATCTTTATAGCAATATTAAATATCATACGTTCCAGAGCGGGACTATTTATTAAATCCAATAGTACGTACGCCAGGCCACCACTTTTAATGACTGCTATCCATTATGAGGTTAACTCTCCACTTGGCTATCATATCATACCAACCCCACCTACTTTCATATTCTGAAAGCTTCCCAGTTACAAAATTGAACTTAATTTGTTTGATGCAAATAATGTACCAACTTAGGAAACATTATTATAACACAATATTGTAACGAGAGTTTCAGTCTGTTTAAACGGTTTTCAAATGTTATGGTCTGTGGAATTTATGTTAAACATAATTTCAAAGTAAATTCCTGTCTTTTATCATTTCATTATATTTTGTTGATCTGTTTGATTTAAATAGTAACCTCGTAAAAAAGTCGTTGTTATATTGAAGAAGATATAACAGTTAAATTGTAGTCTGGTATTTTACAATATAAACTATAGGTCTCATTACATAAACGCTTCTTCCCATTATGAAGGTAGATTGATATTTAATGAGATGGTGTGATGTTCCTTTTGACTTCCGACATTCAATAAGAATACAACTCTTTATGAGTACATTTTGTCCCTTTTTATTGTTTCTCATTACAGCGAAGGAGATATAAATAATATGTGATTATTTAAAAATTTTTTTGATCTAAATTATACAGGTATCTCTATAAAATTATTAAAATAATATCTTTGTATATCGACATATACCGACAATATGTTGAAAATCTTAATTTAATTTATTTGGTTTGACGATTCCGACTGAAAGAAATTGTATAAGCACAAAAGAATACAGTCTATGTATAAGTAGACAAGAAATGAAAGAAAAATTACAAGGAACAATTTCATCTTCATCTTCAATGTAAAGACAAAAAGTTTTCCTTATTAGTATGCAGGTCACAACGCTCGTGTGATGCCTTCTGACTCTTTTCACGTTTGAATATTTGCCTGAAGGCCTTTTTTTGAAAAGCCGCTGAAAACATGTTTCTTACAATTCAGAATACATACTAGCTACTGTTGGATGTTAGCTGAATGCTTCATCAATATTAAATTTTACTTTCCACAATTTGTGCTTTACTATGCTAACGTTCTCTGGCTCGTTAATGGTAGGCATTTTATAGAGAAAATTGTTATAAAAAGATTATGTTCACTCACATTGGCTGGTTGTTTTGTTAATGTTTTTGGTACACATTATTTAAGTCAACGTTAACATTATTTTATAATAAATTTTGTAACTGACAATGTGTTTGTGTTTTCATATTTCATTGTTTTCGAACATTTCAAATTAAATTTAATTATGTCAAAGGTGCGGACCATATTACAAAAAATACCGATACTTCTAAATAATTCCGATGGCTATTTACAATAACTATCTTAAGTTCAAGCCGTCTAACGAAATGTTATATACATTAAATAGGTAAGCGTTACTTCACAAGTGATTAGTACGACACGATGGATACTGCTATATTTTCATTTTATTAGATAAGGAAATAAAATTGAAAGAATGTAGTTTTAGAATATATATTTTTTACTATTTAAAAACCGAAGCAGAACAAGACTTGCGTAATATTTACTTTATGTAACTCATGAAACGTTATGTACGTGACAGTAAACAATTTATCAGAATCAGGCATGCTTAAGTCACGTATTAGGAGGGGCCTAATCACAATCTTCACACCCTGAAACACCAATTTTGAAATAAACTAGTCAAACTGGTATTAAATTTCAGAAACATTTAACTGGCAAAATAAGCATTTAGAGTCTGCGATTTATTTTTTCTTGGGAATATTATTTGCATTTACAATCAATGAAGCGTAACAAGCTACGTGAATTAATTTCGATAGTGGTTATTACAATGTGATTTACTTAGCAGACCAAACCCACAAGCTTGTTATAAGCGATCCTTCATACTTCGCTGGTTGCTAATTCCTAGCATTAGCTTCGGCTTCCATCGACCAAGCTCTTTGTAACGAACTCACGTAACATTGAACTAATTCTATATATTCCATAATTCAACAAATGAATAAAAAAGGATTATAAAATTAATTATAATTTAATCCGTAGATAAAGCAAATCTGCTTTTAAAATATTTCTCAAACAAATAATAAAACATCTGTCTGAGACGTCGGCCTCGTTTCGTATTATGAATTTCATTCGAAGATCTTTAATTTACATTCGGAGCCTTACAAATCTATTCAGACAGCGATCACAACTGAAATAGAGTTACAAATTATAACCAGATCTGATTGTTTATCCGAAATATTGTTACGAATAAACTTTGTATTTGTGTTTTGGATTCGTAAAAGAATGTAATAAGGAACTATTCATATTTTAGGTTCGATGTCTAATACGTTATGCGCAGATGTCCCTCAAAGGGATATATTATTAAAAAGTTTGCTCCAGACGGTCACAATGGTCGCTATTCAAGGGGAACAATAACAATTTATAATGTAACTTTCGATTTACTCTCCAAACGTGTATCGGGTACAAAGCGTTAGTCTCAAGAGGAGGAAGTTTTTGCATCAACGGGTTCGGATTTGTGTTTTACCTTACTGCTATGACTACAAGATAATTTCAGAAAAGTTTACCCATTGAAGATTATATTATAACACCTTTTCATTCCTGAGTATTAATAATTAATTAATGATAAAGTGTAGACATCCCAGTACAATTAATTTACCACAATGTTTATTAAAATTTAAATTAATATATTATAAAATTAAAATTTTATTTACTAAATATAAATTTATTTATAGTAGTTTTTTTTTGTTACAGATTAACAATTTAGAATGTTGAGATTAAAAAAGAGGATACATCACAAGAAATACAAAGTGCGTTAAGCCATTTCGTAATGATTACGATGGTGGACGAAGGGCGCCGAGACCCCTCCAAGCGAGTCGTTCGAAAAATGGAACCTCCAATTATAGAAGAACCACATTGTTGCTTACTTTCTGGTAAAGAGGACAACCAACTATTTTGCTGCCGCTGTGCCCATAAAAGGCGTGCCTCACCTCTTACATGCCTAGCAATATGTTTCTTAGTCCTCACCTATAATATTATGGGTGGATTTATATTCTTAACCCTAGAAGGCCCAACCGGCTCAGCAGAAGAGACATCAGTAGCTGCGTCTAAGCCAAACTTAAGCCAAACTCAGAACGGTGATCTTCGGTCCAAGACGGTTGAACGTCTCTGGTCAATAACAGAAGATTTGAATATATTGTACAAGGAAAATTGGACAAAACTAGCAGCAAAAGAACTAATGGATTTTCAAAAGGTTTTAATGAAGACGATAAGAAAGACAGATACACCTAACATGTCCCAAACCTATGACCCTACCGACTATCGTTGGACATTTGCCGGCAGCTTTCTCTATGCTTTGACCTTGATTACTACTATTGGTAAATGTTTGGCAATATCATTATTTGGATTTGTTATTTTAATCAATCTTCTTAATTACACGTGAAAACTTTATTTATTTTCTTGAATTTTAAGAAAGAATTGTGGGAGATTTTTTTGTCAATAATTTTACAAATCTTATTTATACCAACAATTAATAGTTATAATATCATTTAAATTCATCCGTACTTTTTTACAGGTCATGGAAGTGTTACTCCAAAGTCATCAACTGGAAAAATTGTGGCAATAGCATATGCGTGTGTCGGAATACCCATCATAATGCTTTACCTCTCAACTGTAGGTGAAGCACTTGCGAGAAACTTTCGTGCGCTCTACTCTAAACTTTGTCCGGCGCGACTTAAGAGCCGAGACTTCCATTCAAAGGCCGACTGCATTAGACGCTATTCAGGGTCCGGTGTTGAGTGCCGACAATTCGTTGAATGTCATAGGCAAGAAAAACTTTTTGAGCGTCAAAAGAGAACACCGTTTCAAGCGGCATTGAATCTAGATAGTTTTAATGGAGGATATCATTGGACATGTCGGGACCACACGCGAGTGCCAATTATTTTAAGTTTATTACTTATTATTTTGTATATAGCCTTAGGTACGTTTGTTTTTCACACAACGGAAAAATGGAATCTTGTCGATGGATGCTACTTTTCTTTTTCGAGTCTTGCTACTATAGGTTTTGGAAATTTAAGACCTGGCTTATACGCTAGTACCATATCAGCAAAGGCAGAGGATATCGCTGTGGGAGTGTGCTGTTTATACATATTGGTGGGAATTGTAGTAGTAGCTATGTGTTTTAATCTTATCCAAGAAGATATGAGCTCAGCGCTAAGGAAAATCACGACATTCTGTACAAGCAGTTCAAAAACTCGACCTGTTCATAGCATTGAAAATTGTGATGAAAAGATATCAATGGCCTTAGTATCCTGACATAGGGAGACGGCAGAGTTGCCGTCCATAAATTGTCACGAAAAACGAGCTCACGTGAGCTTCAAAGTCGACAGTTCGAATCCAACCAAGTTTAACAGTTTACCGCGCAGAAAGTCATCGTCTTACGGGGAAGAGAGTTTTCAACGGAACATACCTGCTCGTCGGTCAGCTGGACAAGCTGAACGTTGTGTGGAATACTTCGTCCCACGTAGTTTAAGTGAGTTTAATTTAAGCGGTGCAGGTATGAAATCAAGCGAATTAGTCGCTGTAGGAGTGACCTCGCTTGGGGACAGGACACGCTCCCGTCGTGATAAGATGGTCACTTTTGAGGACGAGGGCGTCGCTTTGCCTGAAAACCGACCCCTTGCTGATGATGTCTTTATGTAACTAACTACTACAGCGTATATTTATATGTTTTTGATTCAAACAATGTTTGTTATATAATAAACTGAAAGTTTTGCATTTGGGGAATTTTTATTGTTCTCTCGACAAAAGGCTGGGCTCAATTTATTTTATCTGTTACATAGTTAAAGATTTAATATTCTTAGTATTAAGCATAAAATATCTGACGAATAATTGTATTTGTTATTTGTAAGTACTACAAAATATTAAACAATACATCGTCCTTTGCCTACATATTATATCGACGTTGTTTTGACTCATTTCTTAGATTGGTGTACAAAAGAAATAATAATACAATATACCAAGAATGTGCAGTAAACCAGTGACTTGAAAAACAAAATAGTAATTAATATAAAATAACTGTTTATTTGTTCAATAGTCGGCTATAACAAAAGTAATTTTTCCATAAATTTTGAATTAAATTAGTGACTGGAAGGAGATACAAAATCGAGCCAAGTGGGTCCAGAATGAGCTAAGAGAGACAACTGGTAATTTATTAATCTTAGGGGCGGTTGGTAAGGTGTTGACTCTCACTAATTCCAAATTATTATGAAAATATATTATTGGTAGAGGGATATTAAGTTTTTGTTATAAAAGATAAACCAGCTAAGCGCTTTTTGTTTATTTCATTTGTACTCCTTGGCACAGCAATTGTTGATTAGCCTTTAAAAACTACCAATTTTATTATTTTTTTTTGTGCTCGGTCCTTTGTTCTCGTATTATTTAAATATTTAGATCTTAAGAAGACTAAAAGCACTAAATAATAACCAACATAAATTATGTATAGTATATAGTCACAAATAATTTTTCAGTGAAAATAATACAATGAGTGATAAGATTTCCCAATATTACAATGATCACAAATATTTTAAAACTCTGTAGGATTCACTCTCTTGTCATGATTTTTATATTAGAAGTATAAAGATGGAAGATCTTAATTTACTTAATATTTTATTATTGTTGTATTCATAAATTATCAAATTTGTAATTATATTTAATATAGGTAAATAGAAGGTTTATGAATAATGCAAGTATAAGATTTATGTAAAAGATATTGGTTATAGAAGTAACAATAGTGTTTAAAAGTATGTAAGACTTAGGTAAAATGATTAGAGAGTGTTTCTGTTGGTTTTGTTATTGATAAAATAATTCTAACAAACCCATGTATCCTTAAGTAAAGTCGACGAAGCGAGAGATCAAGGCTCGCTGGTCAAAAAAACGAAACGATATTATAGCAGTAATATATTTTCTTTCTACACTCTTTTTATAAGCAAACCCATCTCATAGTAATCAATGTGCTATTTAAAGTGTTATGTCATATATTATGTGTATATTAAAATAAGGCAATTGCGAAATAAATAAAAATGTGTTTTTATGTTTCTCCTATTATTATATCTGTATATGTATTCATTTTACCTTTTCAGGAATAATCTTATTCAATCCACGGAAAAAAATGGTGCTAATTAATAAATTATATCTTGACCATATTTTAGTTCAATAACTTTAGAGTAACATTATTCGTTACGGACATGATTGTTTTTCAATTTCTGTTTTAAATACATATTGAAAAAGTACGCGCCTCGTCAGAAGTAGCCCCGTGAAATGTCTTAGCAATTCTGTGGATAATATTATAACACTAGACTTGTTTTGATGGTAAATAAAAATAAACAGGGCATTTTGTTATAATTTAAATAGAAAAAAAACAAAACTAAAACGCTTAAAGGAACAAATATATAAAAATTACGACAAGAATTTTTGACGAAAGAAAGCCTTGTCAAAAATCAGTTAACCAGCATTTATGAAATAAAATGCATTCGTTAAATCGAAGCTAACAGAATAAAAGAAAACCTTCTTATCATCAATGTTGTTATTGAAAAGAAAGAAATACCTATTTAGAAAAAAGTTTAAACAAGCCAAGAAATGTGTATGAAATAAGAATTTTTCAAAATCCGTTGTTGAAATGAGTTCCATGAAAGGTAGTACATTTTAATATTTATGGAAAACCAGAATACCTCATGAAGTGTTAATGCATGTTTTTGTCATTCATTCATCACTCAATCTATAACAAATTTGGTACAATAGAAGAAAAATTAACACTTTACACCGTCATTCTATTAATTTCGATTTGATCGAATTTAAGAAATGAATGCATTTATACATACATATATTATATAGAGTATTAGGAGTGAAACATGTTAATATGTCATATGTGATCAAGTCATTTGAATCTTCATTTTAGTTGGACTTATTGAATCAACGATTATTTATATGTGTGTTCTGAGTAAATAGAGTAATTACTATAAACTGTTATATCATGTGTATCAAATTACAAGAGTTATATAATAAAAGGTAAAGAATTGTTCTTTTTATACTTAGCCAATGTTTTAATCGGAAACTTATTAAATATAAAACATCAAAAAAATCTTATCCTAAATCAAACTTTATTCTGAATTACATTTCCATAAAATTAAAGTAAATCCCATTTGCAGTAGTTTGAACCTCAGCAAGTCTTATAGTTTAAGGCGCCGTTACGAGGAAGGAAGATTTAATCGGAACATACCCGCAGGAGCTCATCACTCAATTGATATTATTTTTATGTAACTTTTAGTAATATGATTTAGACGCTGTTTGTTATATAATAAACTGAATGTTTTGTATTTGAGGAATTTTTATTGTTCTCACAACAAAAGGCAGGGCTCAATTTATTTTTTCTGTTACATCGCTAACGATTTAATATTCTTAGGCTTAAGCATGAAGTATCTGACGAATAATTGTATTTGTTATTAAACAATACATCTTCTCTTGCCTAAATATTATATCGACATTGTTTGTACTTGTTTTATAAATTGGTTTGCGAAAAAGAAAAATATGATGCTACCTATGATGATAAGTGAATTGAACAGTATAATATTTATTGAAATAAAGGCTTATTTCACTTAAAACAGATTTGAGATGGACAAAACTGTACTTTTATCAAGCCTAGTATTATTATATATGGACAGGAAAAGACAGAATTGTTTCTCTAAAGAATTAATTATTTTTCGGGTTTAAGAACTTTTTTGAAAAAGAATTTACATTCACTTAAAACAATAATACAATTATAAAAATTTTGTTGGGTAGTTCGACAATTCGTACGGTACACTCGATGTATAGAAACAAAGAACTGATGCAACTGGAAGTGTTAACATACCGAGGTTTAGAAGTGTGATATAATGTTAAAAAATATTTGATATGCAATGTATTATACAGTTATTTATTTAACATAGGTTCTGTAAATATCTATATTAGTTTAAGGTTCCTAAATATAATTTTGGATATATATTTTTATTTATTAAATTATTTAACTTAGAATGTTATGATTACTAGTAATGTAGGATTTAAGTATTTTTTTGAAATTAGCCGTCGTTTTTGCGTCTTTTATATTTTTGGGTAAAGAGTTGTACAATTTAGCCCCTTCATACATAATGCACATTTTACCATATTTAGTACGCGGCTTAAATAAGCTAATGTCATTTGCTGATCGTAATGTCATTTTTTTTTAATTGTCAAAAGATTACTCTGGAACCACAGATTTAAAAGATTTAAGTCATTTTGTGCATCATGTAATACACTTTCAATTGATTTTCCATATTAATTATTTTTTATGAATCTTCTAAGCGCTTCTTTTATTCTTTGAATTCTTTGACTCAACTTTTGTAAATTATAATTTTCACGCAACCTGTTTTGTTATTTGTACATTTCAATACTTTAGATAAAAATCTGTAAAAGATAATATGAGTAAGTGGAAGGTGTTGGGTATGGCAAGTATAAAATGTATTGTCATTAATACTTTAGCATATGTAAGAGATATTGGTTATAGAAGTAAGAAAAGTGTTCATGTACATATGTAATACTTAATGTAAAATGATTAGAAAGTGTTTGTGTTGTTTTTGTTATTGATAAAACAATTAAAAAAAGATATATACCTATCCTTAGGTAAGTAAATTCGACCCAGCGAGTTTTAAGGCTCGATGGTCCAAAGAAACAAAGAGAAATTTTCTTTAAAAGCAAAAATTTCTTTAAGTAATTATTTGTATACTAGTTTTGTGTGATATATATATATCCTAAGGCTATTGCGAAGTAAATAAACTCTGTAAAGATATCAACGATATTGTCTCTGTATAGACGCTGTGTCTTCAGTTTGACACGTTACTAAAGTAATCCCGCTTCCTGACAGCACAATTGCCGAGATTAGGAAGGCCTTCAGATATCTCGATAACAACGAAGCTTAAAAAGAGAACGGAGTAACGGCAAAACTGGTCGAACTCCTATTTTGATAAGTCTTAAACAATTTTTTGATCCGTCGTCCGCTTAGGTATTAAACCAAAGGCATGTTATTTTAAAGAGTTATGACATTAATACTATAGACCATATTAATACGCTCATGTAAAATATGCAGAGACCGAGGAATATTATCACATTGTATAGCTAATATTTGTGAACTATGATACACCTTGACGACAGCTTAATCCACATGTCTGAACTTTTGATAGCACCACGATGTTTATTCAAGCACAAGGACAAACAACAAGACTAATCAAATTTTTAAGGGGGTTAGACAGTGAGATGTTATTTATTAATGAATTAGAGAATGACTCCTGATTATACAATTGGAATACTCGTTTAATTTTTATTAACCTACCGTATCTAACGCACTTGCGATTTGAAGTGGACGTTATCATCCATACTGTTCGGCAGATTATACAGAAAACTGAAGAGTACAATCAGCCGCTGTGTTTGGCTCTTGTGGATTACGAGAAAGCCTTCGACTCCATCGAAACTTGGGCGGTTCTAGACGCTCTGCAACGATGTGGTATAGATTGGCGATACATCGAGGTGCTGAGAAGCCTATATGACACCGCCTCCATGACCGTCCAGCTCCATAACCATAAGACCAGATCCATCGAGCTGCGTCGGGGGGTGAGACAAGGGGATGTTATATCCCCGAAGCTAATCACCAACGCACTAGAGGACGTCTTTAAGACTCTGGACTGGGCTGGATAGGGTATAAAAATGAACGGTGAGCATATCTGGCACCTTCGGTTTGCCGACGACATCGTCATAGTGGCAGAGTCGCTGGAACAGTTAAGCAGGATGCTGCATAGCCTTAATGAAGCCTCACGACGGGTCGGGCTTGGCATGAACCTGGATAAAACCAAAGTCATGTTCAATGAACATGTTCTGCCAGGTCCGATATATGGCGAAGGATCGATGCTTGAAGTTGTTCAGGAGTATATCTACCTAGGGCAAGTAATCAAGCTCGGTAGAAACAACTTCGAGCGAGAAGTCGATCGCAGGGTTCAGTCGGGTTGGGTGGCATTTAACAAACTTCGTCGAGTTTTCTCTTCATCTATACCGCAATGCCTGAAAACAAAAGTGTACAACCAGTGCGTCCTGCGTATTATGACTTACGGTGCTGAAACGTGGACATTGACGGTTGGACTGGTCCATAGATTTAAAGTCGCACAGCGGGATATGGTTCGAGCTATGCTAGGAGTTTCTTTGAAAGATAAAGTTCGCAATGAAGTCATCCGACAAAGAACCAAGGTAACCGACATATCTCGCAAAATTAGCTCGCTGAAGTGGCGATGGGCTGGTCATGTCTGCCGAAAGACTGATAACCGAAG
The DNA here is from genome assembly GCA_010014825.2 of Danaus melanippus. Lineage (NCBI taxonomy): Eukaryota > Metazoa > Arthropoda > Insecta > Lepidoptera > Nymphalidae > Danaus > Danaus melanippus. The sequence continues at coordinate 52,465 of JAAAKD020000207.1, forward strand.
GAGCAGACGAGTCCTAGAATGGAGACCGTGATTCGGCTACCGTAAGGTAGGACGCCCCCCTGCCAGGTGGACTGACGATCTGAAAAAGGTCGCTGGAGGGGACTGGAGGCAGAAGGCGGAGGACCGGGTATTGCGACGCGAATTGGGAGAGGCCTATGTCCAACAGTGGACCAAGATTGGCTAAATGAAAATAAAAATGTTATCATCTTACTAAAACTCTTAAAGGATTGGAAGTTTTGCATAATAGAATGAGTGATTCTTCCATTTTTTGGTTCTTCGTTTAATCTTCAGAGGGTTAAAGTATTAGTCATACGCGTCTGAGGTCAGTAGTCGTGAATTATTTCAAAAAGTTATGCAAGTTTTCTTCGCCAAACAATCCAACATGGGCGGTATATTTTAAAAAGGAACCCACGTTAGTATAATTTTAGGATGGGCGGCTTTAGAGAAGCCATGTCATATGCTAGAATTGTCGATACCACAATAACTTAGGATGAGAGCTTTCAATCAATGCATCCTAGAGGTCTGTACCATGGAAACTAAAATCAAGAACACCTGCCATAGGGTTAGTTCGTAAGTTCGAGTTTGAATGCGAGCAATAGAACGAGCGAGGCTTGAAGTTGCTCTGGAACTCTGCGTTTCGAATAAAGTCATACTCCCGGGAAAAAAATTCGTAAAACGTATTTTTTTCGTAAATTTTGGAATTGTTTGTGGCAAAAATTTATTCAAAATAAAATATTGTTTATGAACGTTTGTTATTATCCGTAAGCGTTCTATATATATGTATGCGTCTTTTTGATATTAAAATCTACTACGAAGAAAAATACTTCATATTTTATAAAAAGTTTTATGGATTTGTTTTGAATTATTTTATCAGTTAAATATTCTGTTATGTTTTCTCACAAAAATTATGGAATATTCATAATATTTTGAACTATTTGCTGTCCGAGAACAGAGAGTTGTATTTCTATAAATTATTTAAGTATATTGATTTGTTTTATCAAATATCCTGTTGTTTCGTCACTGTAATATTTAATTTCTACTGCTTACTGTAAAGAGTTACAATTAAGATATGTGTTTATATAGTTCATGGTCATGAATGATTATGTCAGGCCATTAAGTTCTAAAAGAAAGAAGACATTATTTTGCCAACGGAATCTTCATATTACGAATAGTAATTATGAAGTGAATTTAACAATAAAAATATAATGAGGAGCTTGTTAAGATGAAATTGAGGCTCAATTTGCGAGGCGCGTGACGTCACCTGCTTTAAATTAATAACAGGCTCGGTTCTTCTGATTAGTGAAATGTATTATTGCGTGATTTTTACTTTGAAATAAATATGAAACTTATTTAATCTAGAATTTTATCTCCAAGTTTATAATTGAGGCGTCAAATGTCTGAATGTACCAGTCTTTGCGATATAAAAAAATGTAGAAGGTAACGAAGTGCAACACTTATGAAGGTCTTTATTATATTGAGGAATATATCTTAGTAAAATATTTTTTACAACTAACTTCAGATGAACTAATATGGATAACTACTTACAATTTAAGAGTGATTTTAAAAGTGATCCTAATAACGTTAATTTTTTTGGAATGTTAGAAATCAACATTCCATTAAAGGAGCGTTACAGTTATATATATGTTGAACGATGAAAATTATTTGTTTACTTAAGTAATCACAAGATTTTAGCTTAAATTCTGTTTACTATAGGTGCAGCTAAGATATATGATCACGACGCTGCCTTTAAAGTTACAAACTGTTAGAGACACGTAGAGCAATAGCAATATTTCGTTATAATAAATACGGGGATACTTTAAAATGTTTTGATACAATAAAGTATTAATTCTGGGAGTTATTGTGAGCGATGTTAAGTAAAATTTTTTAGTAAATAAAATTTCTATTCAGAGTCTTTAGAGATCAGCACGGGGCTAATCGGTTTAGGGAAAATATATGCAACATTCTCCAATTTATCATCTCATTCTAGTTTACATAGAAGAACATATAAAAATAAGAAACTATTCATGAAATTTATTTCAGTAGTTGTTTAATTTCAATCACTGGTCAATGGGACTACTTTGACAGGCTGTAGTGAGTTGCCAACTGTTAAGCTTTCATTTAATTATGAGGACATTAAGTAAATAAAAATGTGTCAATAGTTTAAAGCAGATAAAATGGTTTTCGGTTATTTTTTACCAAGCTTTGTGGCTAATGATCGCAGTCAGGCGCTGTCGCATACCCCAAAAACACTTGCAATTGCAGTGTCATCTCTTGTACATTGCTGACTCTTCAAATACCTCTTCACTCTTCTTTGCAGGAATTCCATACTATATTCCTTTCGGAAATCCTCAACAGGAAGTTTATTTTTAAGCGCCTGCGTTTTCAAGAGGAAATTCTTTTGAGGTCTGACAACCTGTCGATTGCGGAGTAAATTTTAATAAATATTTCTTAGTAAAAGGTTCTTTATGAAAAAACAACTATAAATCCTGTAGATTAGTGTGCTACATTACTTTTTACCAAAATAATTACATATAAATAAAGTTAAGAAATATAGAATCCAACACTGCCACAGATATATAATTATGTATATCTATTTCTCATCAAATTCTTCACGATTTGTGGCTCTGAATGATATTTTGTTAAACCATTGAGATGAAGAGTGAATGAAGTCATTGGAATGAAAAACTGGTTTGATATTGAGATTGTCAATGGGCTGAGAGAGATGGCTTAATGACTGTGGTCAATTCTCGGTAAAGTTAAAGAAACAAACACTTATACTTTACGATACGACTTCTTCTTTAGATGTGTTAATAATTAATAAAAACTTTAGTAAGTAAAGTCAGTAAAGTATAAACTAAGTAAAGTTCTGGCAATGTAGCCCCATATTTAACCCCATATTTTTATTTAATATAACATATTCGAATTCCCAGAAATACCTACACTAGATCCTCTCGTTGTCGTTTAAAGAAAATTGGTTGATTAAACCATATCTATAATAAAGGTTTTAGATACTAAACTATTTAAGAACTAAACAAAATTGTTGTCATTAAAAATGTGTAGGAAACAAAAAGTAGTTTGATAACTATATATGGAGTGCGTTCTAAAGACACTTAGAAGCCACTGTTATCCTAGACCACCGCCGCATTCTGTTAAGAAAATAGTTTGTCAGTTAATATCAGAGTGTCTTTCAGGTAAATGTTTAATATACAAATAAATTCACAAAGTCTTTTAAAAATACAATGACGACATCTTCTTATTACATATTTATGACAATTTTCCTTGAAAAATCAAGTAAAGTTTATTACGAAGTTTAATAAATCAGTATAACCAAACATATGTTTAAAAAAATAACTCTGAAATGTAATCCTTATAATAAAATATTTTGTATAACCAAACGTCTAAAGACATTCGTTAAATTTAAAAGCAATTTTCTTTTACAAACACGAGACATATATCACAAGATTCGATAAGGAAAATAAAATAAATAACAAAGTTAGTTTGTTGGTTTTGCTGACGGTCACATAAATTGTGTTCAAAGTGGTTAAAGTCATTGAAAAGGAGAAGAGGGAAATGGTTAAATAAAATATCTTTATGTCTCAAAACACTGGATTCATAAATAACATATATGTATATATATATATATTTTTATCTTAAACATTACATCCCTTTTATGCATTTGTTAAAACTAACCATTTTTTTTAAACGAAATACTCTCCGTATGTGCGTGTTTCTCTTTGTTAAAACATAAACATAACGACAAGAATGGTTATACATTCACGAATATATTTCAGATCATGTTACTTTCATCGTTTTATAAGTTATTTGGTATCATCGCTTTGTCAGCGTAGTTTCAATGTTTAAAGGTGAGTTAGAGGTGAAATGTAATTAGGTCGCGGTGACTACCTCTACTCACACTAAGACACTTGCACGATTTACTAAAAATATCAATCAAAGGAAATTAATTGAGCCTTGAGAAATTGAAAAAACATTAATCCAGGTTGTTTTGATTAACGTTGGCCAATTTTATGTTATGATAACATAAATATAATATTTTATAATAAAAAATAAAAAAGTAGTGAAAAACAAAAACATTGCACACAACTGTTTACATACAAAAAAAACAATAGAAAATGTTAAAAAAAATATATTTTGGAATATTTTATTATACAATACATATATGTTTAAGCACTATGTAATATTTGATTTTAATAAGGTTGACTTCAGCAATGCTGCCGTCACAATCACTATTTTCAACAGTTGGCTTGTCCATTTTCATTTAACTAATAAAATACTTACACTATTTTATTTCAGACTTTGACTTGCACTTGTAATTAGATAATCATCCTCCTGGATGGCTCTCAGACTACTGCCTCTCTTCGACCAACGTTTGCAAATATAAATAGTCTTTGTGAAACAACTACCCCTTATAAGGGTTTTAAATGTCATTGACCGACATATATAAGGTACGAAGTATATGAGACATTTAAAAAAATATTGTATATTCTATATTATAGGAAATTCCAAAAACAAGAGAACATAGACCTTGTGTAAAACATGACAGAAATAAGAAAATAACATCCTGCTAAAATATTACACTACATATTAATATAGACAAGCTCACAATGACACGTCTTAGTAGAGATGGAAATGAAGTAGACACTTTTAAGGCATATCAATAACTGGTACAAAGAAATTCATCAAAGAGAGAAATGTTTTATATTATTATCATTTACTTCATACAGCTAACAATATGAGACGTCTTGAAGCCCAATATTATAATTATGTGGATGAAAATAAAAACTAAAAGAACTGCACTTGTCTGGAAGGTAAACGCAACTCCAGGACACACACTTGATAAAAAGTTGGAGTATACATGCTACAAATAGAAACGGCAACGTACATATTTTGAAGTACATTACAGAATGTAACAATAACGTAGATTTATTTTTATTAGTATTAGTAATCCCTATTACCAATAAAATATTATATTGAGAACCTTCGAGGCTTAAACTTAACTTCAGGTTAAATACTTTCATTAGTTTTATTAGTAACAAGTGGTAGTAACTAATTGTGAGAAATAGTTCAGTTCCTTTATTTCGCCTTTTTATTTAATATGGTAAGTTAATAGTTCTCGCTAACAGTGACCGTGTGCTCTTGACAGTCTTAATGGACTTCCGTCGTCACTGCCGCGTTGATAACTCTTCGTTTTATTCTACCTAAATGGCACGCAATCCACAATCCGTGGTTGAAACGTGTCATTCATCGCGTTACTTTAAGTTCTCTATGAAATAAATTTTTATTATAAAATAACCTGTTTAACAATTAAGACAAAAGTTCAAATAACCTTCATTTTTTTTTTAATTTGACTTATTATATTATATTTCTTATTATACAGATCTTTCTATAATTTCAATCCAAGTGTGTCTAATGGTTCCGCACCTTTCACTTATGAAACTCTAGTTTTTTGTTTCAACAAATGTATACGAAATGTCTCGGTTATTAGGGGTCCACATTTTTGCTACCGCACGTTGGCCTCAACCAAAAGAATGGTCGGGCGGGAATTTATATCTTAGCAAAACGAAATGAAAGCTAAGCTGTTAATAATATAATATTTAGTGATATTAAAATAATATGTTTTAAATGATCGTGAGGTTGTAGCGACTTACTTTGTTTGGCTTGTATGTCTTGTGTTCAAACTTATAATACAAAATAAGAGTTTCCTTATTAAAATTAAATAAATTGTTTGAGATATCTTAGTCTAAATTGTTTTTGTGCTGAAGCACTATTATTGATTTTATAACATTAATGCGTATTTCCTGTCTCAGGATAACCCTCTATAATTTTTCGGAAAACTAATTTGGATTATCAGGTGTTATTTTTTTAATATTTTGTCGATTTTGTTTAAAGAATTCTTCTCACTAAAACTTAGTACATTTTCGTACCAAAGTTGTATATATCGAGGCTAAAATTAAAATAAATATGTAGTCTATGGAGTGTATTTGTGTAGTTCAAATTATTTCAACGTTTTATGAAACTAAATTAAACAACTAAACATCAATTTATGTAATAGTTTGTTTAATATCGGATCTATTTAAATTTTAAAATATTGACGAACAGTTTTGAAACCTCTTGTAATGTTACAAAATTTATGAGAAATGTTCTGACTCATGAATTCATATCAGAAGTAACAATTCGGCAACAAACGGTATTAAAAGACAAAGTAGAACAAGAGCACAGTTCATATTAACTCCAGCAGTGGAACCATCCCATTGAAGGCTTCAATTGTTCACTAGTTTGATATTTTCACAACGAATGGTGAAATTCAGTCAATTCGGCCAGACTGGCAGACGGTAAAGAGTTAATTTTACAGGATTCATGAAGCTATAAGGACTTCAGTGATCAAGATACTATTTCAGTTGGAATCGTTTCTTTTTAGTTCAAACGTTTGCAGGTTTATAGTAGTCCAAAAGTATTCATAAAAGTTTTTAGGGTAAAGGCTCTCTCGTGACAATAGTTTTGGATGGATTTAAATTAGAATAGATCAATAAAAAACACAATATTGCTAATTTCATTAACGGTGCTGAAAATAAAGTTACTGTTCGTTTCGTAACCGTTCAAAATAGAATGTCTGTTGTGTCGAAATCCAAAATTTATAAATATCATAAATAGGATTGGAAAGATTTCAAAAACTAAAGGAGGGTTGAATATAAAATGAAATATAAACCATCGCCCTAAATCCGCGGACAAAGCAATAAATTAACACGTAGTACTCATGAGCCTTCTCGTTTAGAGAACAGAGAAAATTGAAAATTAATAACATGTCACGTCTTAATAAAAGCTATACATTTAATTGCAGTGCGATATTCACTGCGAGAGTTAGACGAGTTGACAGGCAACGCTCCTAGGAAGTTATTAGATGAGAATGATCATTGTTACAGTGAATTAAAAGAAGTTGTATTCGCGTGGATCATAACTGATACGTCCAAGAAAATATAAACGCTTTTAGTACAATAAGAACTGTTTACATACATGATTGGTATAAACTTAGGAAAGTTCATCGTAAGGATACATCACCTCTATGATGTATAACTGGTTTCAAAGGTTCTCCTTTGTCAGTTACGCTTGTTACTTAAAGAAATTTCCTTTCTATCTGCAAGTCACCCGACTGTTCGTACAGTAGTCATTGACACTGACAGATGATTTTCCGATTTTCCCAAGTTCATCGAAGTTTTTTTTATATTTTGGCAATGTTATCTTTTGCATTTTTTTGCAGTATTCAAAATATTTACACTTCAACCGTCATTGCAACCCCGTCCATTACATACAATCTTCATTTTAAATCTCATATTAAATTGTATGAAACCTGGTTTTCTGGTTTTCTTCTTTTAATTTGTATTAACAAAAGATATGAAACATAATATATATATATTTATATATAAACCAATCACTAATCTACGTACATTTATTTCTTCCATAATATTTGCTTTCTATTTTGAATATAAAGACAACTGTTATTGAAAATGAAATGGTAAGTAACAATATTTTAAACTAGAACAGTATTGCACATTATATTGGAAGAGTAACGTTTAATTATCTTTTTAAATGTGAAAACTGTATACATGACGTTATTAATGATACAGACAGTGTCGACATAGAAGCAGCCATAATACAGCTCATTTGCAATTCATACTTTTAAACCAAATAACGTTTACATCATGAGCTCTGATTGTCATAACGCGAAAAAGGTGGATATACGCGAAAAACCTTTGCATATTGTTAATTCAATAATATCTTTAAAAGTACATGAAGCTAATAATAGAGAATCTATTAACAAATAAAGAAGAATTGAGCTTGAGAAGCTATACTCATCTCAAGTCTCTTATAGGATTCGTTTACAATTTTATCTGATTTCAAATTCTTGGTTTATCTCGTAAAGTAAATTTAACAATTATTAACCACACTCATCAACCACCATGGATTGTGATGTAGAAACCAACGCACACATATATTGTATTCCATATTCAATCTAAATATTATAAATATTGGAACAATATTATTAGCAACTGATTATTATTACTACGTATTCTATTAGATTTTTAATTCTATAGTGTTTATATTATTTTCTTATCACTTATCTTTCTTGTAATCTTGCATCTTCTTTCTTTCTTGCTTCTTATATTCTTGCAAAGTTTATGTTGGAACTGCATTTATTATAATTTATCTTTGTTGCTTTTTTGTCCTAAAATTGATCTACAAAAAACGACTTGCCACTTTTTAAAGCTTAAAACAAAATTACTCAATAGTACTTTATAAAAGTGTAAGCTGTAGTTTGGTTTCGATTTGGGTAAAAAACTTTATCGTCCCTATCTATTGTTATACGTAACCTACGAGTAACAATGAGTAATTAATTTAAAACAGGTGTGGCAGCGCTTCGCTTAAAGTGAGCCTAAATACTTCAATTATACATTATGTATAATTGAAGTATTTAGGTTATAATTACGTTATAATTTATTATTAAATCCGGTTTGTGTTTGACATCGTATGTCTGATAAACATTAACTTCACCGCCTGTCTTTGCTCTCTTGAAGCTGTTTACGTTAAATATATTCGAATATAATTTATTTGATGTAGAACTTAAGATATTTGATATAATTATTATGTACATAAAGAGAAACTACATAGAAAACGTCAAAGGGATATGACTTATCACTATGTCATATAATTCATAATTTTGTAGATGAACCGCACGTTAGAAATATTGTATTTTAATGTCTCACATACAGAACTTATCTCTCTATAAGTACATAATATTCGATTTTTAGACTGAAGCTGGACCCCAAAAGCTTAATTGTCAGATCAAATTGGACTTATTTAAAGTACGTTTTACCCCAATACATTTTTTTTTAGTTTGTGTTGTCTTAAATCTGATTTGCTCTAACGACTACTATTTTAAATTATTATTTATTAATTTTATAACTTTGGGAGTTATTCATGAAAAGTGGAAAATATGTATGTCGACTACAAATTTTCTGTACCCCTGTAACCTGTAGACGTTTGACTTAAAATACTTGATTGATGTAGAAAGAGAAAAAATATTGAAATATCTGCCAAATAATCTAAAAATAACTGTGGTACTTTATGAACGAAAATTTTTTTAAGCGTCTTTCAATAAAAATTATACTGCATTAGTTATGAGAGGTTTATAGAAATGTGCTGTATATAATTAGTGTTTTTCGTCAATGGTTACAGTTCTTGTGAAAAAGAAATTTTTAAATTATAATGTGGAAAACATGTCTTAAGTGACTGTTTTGCCTTACGGTTCTGGCATAATATTGTGATGTAAAATGCTTCTAAAAACAAGTATATAATTATATTGTAAATTCTTACAATGACCTCTGACATACATACATATGTATATAGTAAAACTAGCAAAATAATTAAAGATTAGTTATTTGGTAGTTTTGTTTTATCATCTCTATTTCGATTTGATGAGCAAGAGTCTGAAATGTAATTAGGTCACGGTGACTACTCATACATAAACGCTGGCACGATGTTCTGAATATTTCAATCGAAGTTAATTAGGTTAAACGTTGGTAAACTCTACTGCTTTTTACTTTACTCCATGACGTTGGAAGAAAAGCAAAAATTGATATAATAAGTATGTGCATGATAAATGAATGATTTGAAGTTATACAAATAATAAACATATATTATAATGTAGGAAAGTATGTAATGGTTTCGAGTTGCCCACTTGACTACTATAATTAGGCCATGTTCTTTAAATGAGGAACAGTTACAAAAGTGTTGTGTCTCAATCTGCTATGCCTTTTTTTTTTTTTTTGATGTCGCAGGGAAACTCTTTTTACGAGCCGTCCAACCGGTCATAGTGGGATCGGAAGGGATGTGAGAGACTCGGCCAGGGCAGGCCCCTACTCACTAAAACCACTGCGAAAGCCATCGGCCGCTATGTCAGTGTACCCCGGATCTGTCAGCAACAGCGCACACCAGCGACTGGCCGGTCCTGGCAAAGACCGGGCTTACTCCCTCGGAGAAAGGGGGCGATCCCGGCAATTAGGACCGCCCCGACGACGCCGGGCTTTCACTGGAGCCGGGTTACCAGCCCGACCCAAGCCCGGAGTGCAGGGGTGCTATTGGAGGAGGCGTCGATATCGCCTCCGTCGCACCCCCGTTCGTCGTCTGCGGAGGGAGGGTGCATCAACCGCATTCTCCCTTTCCCGCTCAGATGCCTCCTTCGTGGACATGACCGTCTCACAGAAGGAGGACACCGCCAGCCAGGACCTGACACTCTCCAGCATCTTCTCTGCGACACTCGAAAGCGACAAGTCCACTCCGCCGAGAACCGCCATAAATTCTTGGCGCTGCGCAGCCCATCTCGGGCACACCTCGAGGGTGTGCTGGGCCGAGTCCACCGCAGAGCCGCACTCATGGCAGCCTACTCCCGTCCTCTCCTGGCCGTCCGACACAAGTAGTCACCGAAGCACCCGTGCCCGGTGAAAACCTGCGTCAGACGGTAAGTGAGGGGTTTGCGTTTCCGCCTCATCCAACGCTGTAGGACCTTGCGAAGCGCTGCCTCCGAGGTTCGGGAGGTATTTTCCCAGCGCACCTGCCGTCCTCATGACCTTCGGCCCCAGTTCCTTGAAGTGAGGCACGAAGTTCCACCCTCCGTCAAGGGTGAGCCCCAAATATTTCATGGTGGGACTCACTCTGACCCTCCCTCCTCCTATGAGGAGGGTGGCACCTGGCGGGGGTCCTTTCCTTCCAGTCCCGCGGAAGAGGAGGGCTTCGGTCTTGTCTATTCAGACCCGAAGCTCCAACCTCTCTATGCGGCTGATCACGAGGTCAGTTCCGACCTCGGCCAGCCGCGCCGCCTCCTTGTAGCTTCATCCCCGGGATAAGACGAGGGTATCATCTGCATAGCAAATGACACCCATGCCGGGGAGGAGACGACTCCGCAGGACCCAGTCGTAGCCGACGTTCCACAGGACCGGTCCCAGGACCAAACCCTGTGGCACGCCGTTTCCGACTGTCCACCACTCTATGGAACCCCTCCGGCTCTCGACTGCCACCCTCCTGTGGGAGAGGTAGTCGCCTATCAGCCTCCTCAGATACAGGGGCACTCCGAAATGTTCGAGTGCCACCTGTATCGCGCTGTGTGGGAGGCTGTTAAAGGCGTTTGCGATGTCCAAGGACACCGCAACCACTACCTCTCCTCTGCGTTCCGCCTCTTCCGTCACCGCCCTCAGGCGCTTGA
>JAAAKD020000207.1:71985-103864 GCA_010014825.2 Danaus melanippus
AAAACGGTAGTAATCTTGACTGCACCGAAATTGCGCTAATATTTTCGCCACTGATATTTTCTTCTTGCTTTTTGTCTTCCATAATGTTTCCTTAGAGTTCAGCTTCTTGGTCGGGGTCACCAGATGTAGTGGTAATGTGCGGAGGTAAGTGAAACCACTAGCGAGGTTGAAGACGGAATGCATTTATTGTCAATAACACGGGTATTTATGCCGTTGATCGGGCTTACAAACCGCGTGCGAGTACCGAGTGGTCTAGAGAGAGATAGCACGATCGGACGTCTCAATCGGAGGTTATAAATGTACGGTGATTTCTTCGCTCGCCTCGGCAGTCTGGTCCAGTGCGCTGAGCGCGGCGGAGGCGTATGCACATTACTATATTAATGAGTTTCTCTACCAATACTTTAAAATGAAGACAACACTTTGTTCATGTTCAGGAAACTACATATTGTTAACACTAACAGTCTTCCTTACAGATATTTTGGAAAATAGGATGAATAATCTTTAAATAACGTAGATAGAAATTTTGCAGAGATCTTACAGGCGTTTAAAATAAATTAAGATATTCGATATTTATTAAAAAAATATTATGATAATAATAGCGGAATGTAATAAACACAACAATAATTAACAAAATTAAATGAACCGAAAGATCTGTTTGCTTTTAATTATTCTGGTTAACAACATGTACATATAACATTATGTAAACTACTCACTAATTTATGCAATTCATATTTTTAACTCAATGGAGTTTGTTAAATATTTCATATTACTGAAACTAATCATGTTGGGAGTTATATTACTTTAATTATAATTAAAGTCAAAAATTATATCTTTTAATTAATATTTTTTAAAGTCTAGTGCATTATTTTTACTGGCAAGCCCATGATACACGATACGCTTAAGGCGCCTTACATTATTTAGGAAAAGAGCTAATATTCTTAACATATGACAAAATACGATCAGCGACCGACTTCTTTAATAATAATAAAAACATTAATGTATAAAAAAAAATAGTTTGATGTAGAGAAGAACACGGTCGGTGCCGACCGACCGACTGACTGACTGACTGACTGACTGACTGACCGACTGACTGACTGATGGTCTGACAAACTGTGACTATTACATTTACTATATATAATATTATGTAACGTTATACTTGACTTACTTTTAAAATTTTCAAGTCAGAAAATTGCAACTGAAGCGTTAAGCTGACACTTTATACAATGATACTTTAATGAAAGGGACGAAAATACTCAAAATGTTGAAAGTCTTACATTTGTGGAGAAGATATCCTTTGTTCCCTCAGTTAAGGGATTTGTCATAGCTTTTGACCTTTAACTAAATATACTTCTATTGTCAGCACTTGTCACTTGATTAGAATAATAATATATATCGGATTTATTACAGATTCGTTATTTTTAGAGAGAGAGACGCCAGCCTCGCTGACGTCACTATTGTCACTTCTTTCGCAAACGTTCCAGGATATTTTAAAATAAAACTTCAATTCTTCTAAATGTTCCTGTATTTCTCGAAGGTTCTTCATAATCACATTTTTCAATGGTCCGCACTCACTCTCTCCCCTCATGCGTCCAGACGTCATATTTTTAGTCAAATTCAAACATAGTTCTATTCTCCTTTTAGACAGCCTTTCATTTCATTTTACTTTTAACAATAATGATGAGTACCAATAAGTTTTAATAATAATTGATGACAGTCTCAAGATATTTTCGTGTTGCATCCGTCATTAAAGCCGATAGCGCCGATATATATACTAAGGCGTATATACTAGACGTACGTACATACCTACGAGTCTACATGTCTACGAGTACATACATACATAGCGTCCTCTAAGGAATATTGATAAATGTCTTAAGAAAAAAATATTTATATTGTGATCCCAAAACTCAGCGAAATACACGACACTGAAGTCAAAACAAAACCATAACATAAGGAATAAAATTAAGAAGAATAACTATGTATGTCTATTCATAATTATATTTTAGTTAAATAATCAAACTAAGTATACATTTATGACTACTTATAACAGATTAGGGGATTTATTTTATTTAAGCATTTTTATATTCAAAATCAATCACATCGAGCTATTTATTATTTTCTTGTTTTTTTTTGCACAAATAAATCTGGCACCAAGCTTTTTTATATTTTTTTGTTTCAGCCATTCAAATAAAATATTGTTTTTAAAAAGGTTATACTTTTAATTTATTTTTGACTTATTAGGTAGTTTTCGTTTTTCGAGTCCTCTAAGCGAGCTATTTAACTTGATAAATATAGTAGAATTGCATTAAAAATAACTGATTAAGAATGACACCACGACAAGAGCATGCGAACGTACATAGCAAGTTCAGTATAAACTTGTAAATTACTAATGAATGTATCTACGTAGTTTTCTTTGTAGTTATGAATCATAATAATTATTCTTGTTTCACCAAAAAAAAACTTGGTATTTATTTTAATTAACTTTATGAAGCGACTCTTCCGTTTTAACTTCCTATTATGTTTTGCATATTCAACTTACGAGTATTTTAACTTTTAATGCTCCTGGTTGAAAATGATTTTCTTAACAAAAAAATTTGAAGAAAGTGTAGTGTCCGATACTCGCTCGAAAGGTTGTTGGACAGGACTTTAACAAGCTGTAGTATATATATTTATATATATATATAATATTTCATTTGTTTGTGATGTTTATACACAGATATACTCGAAGATATCGGCATCATTCACTCTGTATAATGCAAAGCGATGAGGGACTTATGAATAGCCTACTGATGAAATGCTTTGAGAACGCACTTCAGATACAACTTTAATCATAATTTTATTTTTATAAGCAAAAATTAAATTTCAATGTACGACGATGTCGAAGTCTGAGGTTTATGTTTGTGTTATTTAAGTGCAAAATGTATTTACTAACGACGATCAGCACGCAGCTCACGAAGTTCTGCAACTTAACACGATCAAATGATTTCAAACAAGTTTGCAAAAGTATCAATAATAAGACTGTTATAAAAATTAATAGTTTAATTTTTTGTTTTCAATTAGAGCCCTTTTTCATCCGAAGTGACTCGGTCCGTGTTATTATGAGGTTACGGTCCTTATTACAGCTGAAGGCCTTGTCTTCCACACGAGCTGTGTTAGATCAACAAACTCTTATATTAAATTAAAATCATATTAATTTCTGCACGCAAGTGATATAAGAGTTTCATGCATTCGACATTTTTAATTATTCTGTCAGTACATAATAAAGCCCTCTCAGCGACTCTTAGAGGCGGAGTTGGAGTCTGAGATAGATGAGGTCGGGGTCACAATAGTAACGCTACTTTATAACGATATAATATTTTTTAAAACAGAAATCCACTTTTCAGTGTCACAAGTAGATATAATTAAGAGTAAACGATCTCCTTCCAGTGAAGTAACCTTATCGAATTAAACAGATTTGAATTTGTTTTAAAATCATTCATTTAATATTCGTTATAATATAAATTAAACAAGAAAATTATTTAATGCTGTAGTTGTCAGTTCGGTGAAGCTCTTAAGATGTTTCCACAAACTGTAGACAGTGAAGAGCAGTCAAAAGTTTACTCAAGAACTGCCGAGCTCGCTTTTATAATTTAAGAACTATTTGATTTTGACTTTGTTATGTTCTGAATGTGAGTTAAAATATCTTCAATAACATTACCTAATTTAAAGAGGCTACTAATTATAAACAACGTAAGAGTAGTGGTGTAGTTATAATTTAAAATGGAACAAACGTCAACACTGAGCACAATATACGGGTTTTAGATACGTGATACACTGAAATATCTATATTGACTTATAACTTTAAGAGTATATATATGTATGTTAGGCAAATCATCCGGTTGAAATTTCTTAAATTATTCAAATTACCTCATAGTTTTAACATACTTATTTTATACCTCTTCGTAACCCATAGGTTTTATCTTTACCGCTGCAAGTCATTTTCAAATTTATTTTTAATAATATATATTAAATATATGTAATAAGTATTAATGACAGTCCATAACAATACTTTCAATTAAATATTTAAATAAACATTTCCAAATTTTAACATTTGTTTGTACGTTTGTGAATTGTTAAGAATTATTTATTATTTTATTATAGAGGAAACCAGGATTCGAGTGCTCGATTGACGTCATTGCTCCTCATACAGGCCTTTACAAATTTAATACTAATAACCTTTGTTACACAAATACATTTTATGGTATAAAGTTTTCTCGTCTTTTTATTAAAACCTGCAATTTGTTTGAGCAGCTCGCACTTATTATTTTGGTGTTCAGAATTCCGAGGCAGTTACAAGTTAAATAATAATAATCATTCTTTAAGGCCGAACGTATTTTCCAATCTCATTCTGGTTATAATGAGATTGGAAAAATACGTCGACTGTTGAACACAACACTGATTAACATCTTAGCGCTTCTTACAAACTTTATTATAAAACCATCGCGTCTTTTAAACAATATTTTGATTTGAAAAGAACCCGTGAACTTAAATGTAGTATTCTATTTATATATTAAAGAGCCGTTATAAAAACTTTCATTTGAATAAATCAACAAAAAAATTAACTAACCATTTGATAGCAAATATTCCTTTGTACGTATTACTAGGAGATATAATATTATATATTGTATCTTATAAATGCCAAACTTTGTAATATTTAAATAATATTGAGTAAAAAATCAATATATACTCAGGTAATATGAATGCATTTAAAAGTACGTCAGTGTCCAGTACGAAAATAATGTAGATAGTTTATATATTTACTTTAAAATCTGAAAGTTAAACTTCCTATATATTGGTCTTGTCTCGACTTCCACTAATCGGTTCATTGATTGCATAATCTCATATATAAAATATTTTTCACTGTTCTGTTTAGTTTCACTGTACGAGTACTCGTTTAATCCCATTTTAAATTATTTATAAAAGCAACATACGTAAATAAATAGTTTATGTTTGTTTCCTTTCAAACTGATTTTTGAGGAATATACGATATACTCGGTATTTGTTGGTAAATCAATATCTGTCTACACTTGCTCTTTGTAAGATGGTAATTTCTTAAAACTTTATCGGCTTTATTTGTCATTGAAAAGCAATTTTTTTCAAATTATTCTATACCTCCTTTGACTGTTTGTTCTCTTAAACTGTTCGAAGGGAAATATGACGTAAAATATTGTTACGGACATTGCTACCATTTTAAATAAGAGTTATATTTGTTACCGTAATCTTTTGGAAATACAAAACATTTATCAAAGAACCACGAACATAACGGGCATATCTAACCGGACGCACTTTTTCATATTGGTACCCCAATAATTCTTATCTAAAAAATTAAGTTGTTGAATTGTCAAATATTTACAACATAATGAATATTATCTTTGATAGTTATAGTAATATTAATTATTTTGTTATAAGGCTTTGTCTAAAGAAGACACTAAAACTTTATAGTTTTACTTTTTGTCATGGTCGTGGTTTTGTCGCGGTTAGCCGTAAATTATAAAACAAAATAAAAATCTAGATTATGACGTAAGAATTTCGATTTCACCCCCAAACTAAGATAATTGAGTGCCTTAGGGCTTAGGCGTCTAAATGTAAGGTCTTATAAAAAGCCACATTAAATAAATGTACTCGAGACCGAGGTGGTCTGTTTGTTTGTTGAGCTCATTTTTATTCCCTAATTAGAGTAGAGTTTGTGTACTTTAAGTCGCAAAAGTTTAAAATATCTCTCTTCTCCCTTTTGGTTATTGTTTTAAAGGGAATACAATGATTGTAATGACATATATATTTTGTAAAGATATCTAGGTGTTTTCGGTTTCAACGACATCTTCAGTCGCCTGTTAGAATACTTTTTTGTTTTTTTTTGTCTACTTTTGGGACAAGTAAGTCTTTATACATCCTTATTTCTATTTAAACATACAGACAATATTTAAACATTTGGTTATTGGGTCTATTATTATATAGTTAGGTATATTTGTGACCCGTCGCTTGCTCACAAGGATTACAAATTGATAACTATGTTTCAGACAAATGACTAATAGTATGTTCATGACTTAAGGCTGTAATTACCCAAGTCCCTGGGGTCATATCTGTATTGCAACTTGAAGCTCCGCAGGCTGGAATGGCTAATAATTTGTCACAGTCATTCGCTTCGCCGATCCTCTGATGTTCCTTATGTCGTTCATTCAAACAGCAAACTTCGAATCCAAGTCACTAGAATGGATTATATGTACTAAACTATTTTTTTTGTTATATTTAAGTATTATTTAAAAAAAATCGGTGATACTCACATATCCCAGAATGTATTTCATCTGACGAAGATAAATATGAAAAAATAATTGGGTCATGTTTGTGACCGTGCTGTTTGACTTGCAAAAGTACGAATTAATGTATGACTATGCATTAAAATTGCATTTGTATTGTTATATTGAAGCAGAACGATAGTTAGGTTTTAAGTGAATCGATGAAAGTTTTTGAATTTATTAAACATTTAATTACATGGCATCTTCATGTTTTATTTAATATGTTAATGGGCTTAGTAACTTAAAAAATAAACAGAAATTGATAAAAGTACGATCAAAATATAAATGTCTCAATGTAAATCTGTTTTTTATTGATTGGAAATTAATTCTGCTATGTATCTATAAACTATCAGAAGCGTCGGGTCCGTTTGAAACCTTCTATAAAACATATTTAAATAGCAATATTTAGTTATTTACATTTAGTATATAGAGCCGTAATAAATTTGCCAGCTCTAATCTCCGCTAAAATAGTTAATAAATGAAAAATAATGTTATAAAACAATATATTTTCTGTAGAAGAATAAAATAAATAAGGAACATGATTTTACCTCGTTATATTACTGAGAACAAGAAGTAAAGAATAATATTTAATATAAATTTAAGCCTCAAACATTCTGTCATATTGAATATCGCTGTAGGACGTGCCTCTGTGCTCCGGTTTCGAGCTACATAAGATGCCTTAATACACAAATATTTTGGATTCACATTCCGAGAGTGCTAAGCTTACAGATCTCAAAATTATCTTAATGTAAATTACGTATTAATACCACAGGTTTTTGGTATTCTAATAAACAGGAACATAGTGTTTGAGATCACTACATAAGTATTATTAACACGTATCATATTCAACTAGACTTTTATGGAAGTCTGTAACGTGCCAAAGGAGGTCTAACGCCTAAGATAAACGGTTGATTGAAATTTATAAAGGTATTGAGGTCAAAAAATTATACAAAAATATCTCCAAGCTTGAAATCAAAATTAAAAATATTTCAATAGAACCATTCTTATCATTTCAAAAAAATATATATGTTTGTAATGTTTAACGAAGCACAAAAGCCTTTGATTTTCCCCTCGTTAATTTTTTATGATGCTTTATAATTGTTGAGCTGATAAATATTAATTTGGATTTTAATTTTCAGCTTATTACTTAATGACATTTAAAACGAAACCGAATAATTTCAATCATGTCAAACGTTTTATAATTTAATTAAATGCTTATGGTAGGCCAAATATATTTACATACTATAATACTAATTAAATCAATTGCCTATTAATATCATAGATGCGAAAGTAATTCTGTTTGCTACGTTTTTATGTCTAAACCACTTTACCAATTTTAACGAATTTTGATATAGAGATAGATGGAATCCTGGAAAAGAAAATAGACTAAACTTTATTATGATCCCGATCAGGACAACTTTTTTTTCCATGAGGATGTAGTCGCAGACAAAAGCCATTACCCATATAATTCAACAGTTACATTTAACGAACTGTGTGGGAGGCTGTTAAAGGCGTTTGCGATGTCCAAGGACACCGCAACCACTACCTCTCCTCTGCGTTTCGCCTCTTCCGTCACCACCCACGGGCGCTTGAGGGCTTCGACGGTCGACCGGTGGGCTCGGAAGCCGAACTGGTACTCTGAAAGTCCCGGGCCCGAGCCTTCCTCTAGGTGCCGTACGAGACGGGTGGCTATAATTCTCACCAGGGCCTTCCCCGCCTCGTTCAGCACAACCACCGGTCACCGGGAACAGTTCCCCGACGATCCCCCTCAGGACAGCCTGCTGGAACACCTCCGTGATGGGGATCGACTGGGCGAAGAGTTTCTTCCGCGCCCACTTATACGGTCGGCTCTAAGGGTCGAGATCGAGACCCTCCAACAGCTCTAGCCAGGCTGCCTCCTTGGCAGATAGCCTGCTGCAGGATCAACTTCTTCGCCACGTAGATCCTGTACAGCCGGCCATCTCGCTCCTCGTCCTGGGGGCGGCGTCGCCTGCTCCGGGTGTATGCCTTCCTGGCCCTGTTGCAAGCGACCCGGAGGTCGGAGATATTCTCCGGCCACCAGTACACCGCTCCCCGCGGAGGGGGACGTCCTACTGGGGGCATCGTCGCTCTACTGACGTTTTGGAGAATGTCTCCAAAGCGACTAGCCCCCTCATCCACCCCCAACTCTGCACCCTCCGGGAGACTCCAGCGGCCGACGACGGCCGCTTTCTCAGCCAGTTCCCGGTTGAGCTTTAACCCAACGCGGGAACCCACTTCTCTCCCAAGGCGACGAGGAATTCGACGCTGGACTCCGGCGACCGGCAGGAGTGGAAGCCACTTTGAACTGTATGTAAAGGTGGTCTGAAAATGCCTCCACTTCTGCCTCAACCCTCCATCCCTCCACTCTGCGTGCGATGGTCGAAGTGGCGTACGAGACGTCCACCACTGAACCTCGCAACCGTCGCACGCACGTCTGGACTGTCCCCGTGTTGAGAAGAGACGGTCCGGCGCCCACGCCCACGCCTCCAGCTCCCTCCCTTTGGGTGTTGTGTAAGGGTTTCCTCACGCCGTGGACTTATCGTTGAGGTTCCCCATCACAAACACCTGGAGGGGCGCTAACTGACATATCTTGGCCTGCGGTATGTTTCTTCATACAGTCATCGTAGCAGTATGGAGTGTTATAGTCATAGTTACACTTATAATTAGATTGGTTTAATTTATAAGAGTTAATTTCAATTTTTGGATAGAATAAAAATATTTTTTATTTCACTTAAAAATCGTTCTGACCAATAAGTGTTTTCATTCAACTTAACATTCTATTGTCCAAGACGACCCTCCATTATTTATGAAATGTAACAAACCCGAAATAAATTGAAGGGATCTATTTCCACCAAAGGAACAAACAAAAGATATCATTATTGGAAAGTGCCCTAAGATCTTCGTCCCGTAATGCGGTTGTCGGCTTTCTCGACTGTTCGGTAAATAGAAACAGTAACAAAAATATTATAATTAATAGAAAAAAAAGTTGAATTTTTTCTGTTTTCAAATAAAACAATGACGTTTTCTTTGTTAGATTGCATACAAAATTATTATTTAAAAATAAAGCGGATACAAAATTTTTCATTAATAGATATCAGTTTAATAAATATATTTAAACATCAATCATAGCTGGTATGTAAACAAATTACCCTATCTATGTACATATATACATATGCTTACGTATATGTTGTATAACTAGTATAGAAGCTAAAATTATAAATGATTACACTTAACATTTTCCTAGCCTCACTCAGTCTTTGATCCTGTAATCTAAATATAGGAATTGAATCATTACCAGCAGTAGCACGACACATAACATACCTCTGTAATGTATTCCTTTAGCGACAAGTTGTTTAAATTTAACTTCAACTTTTACTTTGTTATTTCTTTTTCATTAAGACATTTGAAATGTACTTTACCCAGCCACCCTTATAACATTAAAACAATATTTTGAATTACAGTTTACTTTAGGATTTAATGACAAAACATTATTTTGAATTTCAAGTATTTAAAGTGTATAATAGCTGTTGTATTATGTCAACAAGACAATAGTTGATATATAACAACAATGAAAAAAGTTGATCAGTTAAAAAACAATTAATATTTTTAAAATTGTTCGTACTTGTTTTGTTGCTGCTATAAATTTCCTTGAGGAAAGACTGTAATTTTTCAATATTTTTAGTTATTTCAATTCCATATAATATTCATATACAATAAAATTCATTCTCTATTTCCAAGGCATTAATATCTTGTGTCTCTTGTCGTACATCGAACTGTCACACACACGTTTCCTATGGAGAGTCAGTTCAATAACTCGCAGCTACATTTCTTTCTGTTGCTTCTGTTTTTACTTAACAAGCAATAAAATCATTGTTTACTTAAACTATATCGTAATTATTTGTCATTGATTTTATAATTGTGAATATCAACTTGTTACTACAAATAAAATGTTATAGTCGTGTTAACATTTCTGTTGTGGAATGCACTTTTACAAGTTATAATAATCTCCACACTCTAAGCGACTCTTTTTCATGTCAGTGATATATTTTTTATTTGTAAGTAAAGTGTCTTGATTCTTCTGTATTCATCTTCAATATCCTTGTACACGAGGTCGTTATGTTTTCGATCAGTCCTTTGTATTGTTGTATTGTAACGTCGTGTCGTGTATTGTATCGTTACTCATTACTTATTCGACCGCTATCACTCACCGCTGACTCACGACCACGTCCTACTCCGACCACAATCTCTATAATCACCGTCGCACGCTAATATGTTATATTCAAAATACATTTATATTATATTAGTTTGGATTAGTTATTGATGTTCCTTTGATATTAAAATGACATTTCAACTCAAATCAACCTTAGCATTATAGTATTGTACTTTTATTTTTTTTTATTACAACAACAACTAAAAGGTATTTTTCAATAATAATCTGAGTTCTGTGTGCTCATGATACATTCATCGAAGAGAAAGAAGAATAGGTTTAGCTTACAAAAGAAGGTTGATAATAAATATAAGGAATTAACGAAAATAAGAAAAACGACTGGATTTAAAACAAAATGGACAGATTGATCATATATTGGACTCTTATAATATCGAGCACGTAATGTAATTATATTTATATAAGTTACAATCTTTGTTGTAATTTAAACACAATAAATCTATCAAACCAAAGCGTTAAAGGGAAAATTCCATTTCTTTGTATTGAAAAGTTTCACAAAGCTTTTTTCGTTATCGTTTTAATTTATGAAACGCGTGTGAACTCAGTTTAATGGAGGCGAACGAGAGAAAAGTTAAAATTACAATACATCGGTGTGCTTGTTATTTGTAATTGTTATAAAAGCAATTTTTGTAATGGATTCAATACCTCTTTTAAACACAAAAGTTTTTGCACCAGCATATTGTGATTAATACTGGAATTCATTGTTACTTGTTAATGAGATTGAGCGAACGTAAAGTACGAATGTATTTAAGCTATTAGAAAATTTACTTATTTTAATTTGAACTAAAATAGTCATAGGTAATATGACCAAATAAGAATGCATTTGAAGGTGGTTTAGAACGGCGCTGTGCTCGGACATCTATAGCAGGAGATGGACTCTTAGCGTTATGAAAGGTTTAGTTTTTTAATTGTCTTCGCATTCAGAAATAAACATGAATAAGAAACATTATACGAATTAGAATAGTACATTCAGTTTTAGTCGGAATTGTTAATTTTAATTTTGCTTTAGTTTTACGGTTATTATAATATGAAGTAAGAAGTGAAGTAGAAAGTCGCTTCAACATCACAAATGGGAATTGTTTTAATAGTTTTAACTATGTTTGACTGCTTATTTTAATTATTTTGTCTCATTGAGTTTTGCGTTAAGCTAATTTTTGATAGTTTATACATTTAAGTTGTTCAAAAAACCCGAAGAGTTTATTTCGTGTAGTTTATAACTTTGATTTATTTGATTACACTTTTAGATCTATTTTTTTATCAGAATTATATTTTAACCACTAAAATTATTGATAATATTACTGTTACGAATTACTGTTACGAAAATTC
Source organism: Danaus melanippus (assembly GCA_010014825.2). Taxonomy (NCBI): domain Eukaryota; kingdom Metazoa; phylum Arthropoda; class Insecta; order Lepidoptera; family Nymphalidae; genus Danaus; species Danaus melanippus. Next base: position 83,887 of record JAAAKD020000207.1, read on the forward strand.
TAAGGCCATCGACAACTTCCGTCCAAGGAGTTTGGTATATTATAGCATCCTATATTACATGCTTGGAACAAACAATTAGCGACAGTCAGGTTAGACTATGAAATGTAGAGAATAAAGTCGCGTCTTCTGTTTACAAAACATCAAACATTACGTTAGTTTTTCAATAATTGCTTGAAAGATAGATTTTTCTGACTGTTCAATTTGTCTCACTCAGGATCAAACTTCAAATGGTGTTGGTTGTTATGTTTTATGACGTTGTGACGTTATTCTGTGCCTGAGATCCTAGAATATGGACCAAATCTGGAAATAGTTGATGTGTTTGACACTAGCTGAATGGTCACGTTGCAAAGTGATTGACGAGTCATAGTTTGTGTAGCAAACATTCTCCGATAAATTGATTGGGTTTTGTCTGACATCAGGTTTAGATTTACTGTTACGAAACATGTTTCACATAGATTCAGCCGGGTGTCGTGTAAAGGCCTCTAGATCGCTGGCTTCTAGATCATTACCGAGTCTTAAGGGACAACCTCTCCGGGGATAGGTTCCATTAACAGTCTATCTCATATTCGTTTCAATTAAGTTTGTTGTTTGATGACACCATGTAAGTGATAAATGTGTCGTACTATCATTTTTATTTCAATCATAAATTAACTTTATATACTATGTTTTTGTTTTTAATTAGAAATATGCATCAAAACAAAAACTATTTCGAATTTTATAAAATCTTTTATTTCAATCGCAGGTTGACAATGGCGTTTTCTTCAACAATTTATTAAACATAACATAGGATCTCTTTTCAAATTCCTGTCAATTCATCTTTAGCAAAAGCGTTCCTTTTTATATTATATTATTTCAAGGGCGGCAAACGAGCAGACGGCCTACCTGATGGCAGGTAGTCATTGTCGCCCATTGACATTTGCAACATAAGGAGTGTTGCATATGCGTTACCATACTTGATTGTGTGAGAGGGAGAGAAAAGAGTGGGGAAAACGAAAGAAAAGAGTGGGAATAGAAAAGGGCAAGGGGCACTCTCACTCATCGGATCAAACGCAACCATCACAGGCTACTTCAATCTTCTGTGAGAGGTTAACACTTCCCCGGTCCAGCGAGGCCATATTCGAGCTGTAGTTTCTTAACTACAGCGAGGCTCTATTAAAATTCGTTGCTCAATAACCAGGGCCTAAATGTCAAAAAATAACCAAGGATCCTGATCTCCATACGATATACTCGTAATTTTATAAAGTTGTAAATGTCGTGTCGCGTGTTTGTAAAGAGAACGTCATTACCCGTTCTACCCGCAAAACGTTTAACGCTGAGTCTCGTCTTCGCGATTTGAGAAACTCAATAATCAACTCGTTGATTACACAGGACTGATTTTTTGTGTCATTATTTATTAAATAATATACTGATCAGCTATAGAAGACAAACTTTTGAAGAGATTAATAAAGTTTTATATTATTTACTAGAACCTAAAATTACTCAATTTTTTACATCAGAAACAAACATACTGCTACTCGTAGTCATTGTTTTAAATTGTTATTCAAGTAATGTTGCATAACGACAAGAAATTCATAAAAACTATCAAGAAAACTAAACCAGTATAAAATTTAGTTTTCTCTTTACCCAATTATAATAACATGTCGATCCTTTTTATGATAAAAACGTGATCTGATTAAGATAATCGTTTATTTTACTATACATTGCTATTGAAGTAAGCTAAGGGTAAAAGCAAATTCAATCTCGTATAGTGGAATAGCGATGGAACTCGTCGTATCGTGTCGACAATAAACAAACAGGTCACGTACAGTTAAACCAGATCACTAATACAAGGCGTGTCAATGACAGTTCGCGTCCTATTGCATATGGGAACAATACCCAATTCTCTTTTCTATTGATATTGTTGTTATATTTTCTAGGGTTCCCCTGATATTTCAACAAACCACTTTATATAAACATATTACAACCCAATGGTGGGGAATTTCCTAATTCTCTAAGAACGAAAAATCGGTTTCGAATCTTTTTTGGTTTAATTAAATTAATTAATATAGCTGCTTCGTTTACATTCGTATAAAAGAGGCTTCTTAAAGGCCATCACTATAAGCGACTTCCTTGAGAAGCCCTGTTTCATATGGATTTTTTTAAATTAATTTTGTTCCTATTTTTTTGGCTTCATATTTTTTTTTCAATTATTGCTATACCTTCGGGATGTTTTACTACAAATAGTGTTCGTCTATTATTCTGAAGTAATTTTTTCATGGTTACTGAAAGAGAGTTAGTTTATATGTGGCGATGTAGTTTACTTAAATTATGTATGTGAAATCAAAGCACTCGTCAAATCCATACAAAATTTTGGTACTAAATTTTGTTGATGATAGTTTTATTTTTTATAAATTATCAGTTAAAATGACGTTATCAGCTGTTTTTCGAATAAAAAAATAATTAAACTGACTGGCAATTTGTACATTTGCTTTATAGATGCCTTGCTAGTAATCTCAATAAATAATAATTAATGTCCAATGTACTTATAATCGTTGTTCCCCACTTTTATACATCTTATCAATGGGAATACTTCTATAGGCTTTAATTTCCTTGCGAGCATAGAGTAGAGAACATGAAGGGGTCTAAAAGGTTTTATCCGTAAATTATATTTACTCGGAAGCTGATTTTTTCACAGCTTCAAGAGCTGGAAGACTCAGTTGTAATATTATATTCTAGATAAAACGAATTTTGACAGACAAAATAGGAACAGAGTGATCGTTTAAGAATTGCTTTTGTCACGAACGGGATGCCGAGGGCTGTCAGAAATATTTATTAAGCTAAATGGAAAAGATAAACGATCCACTGATTATGGTCGCAATGCTTAGTACTAAAAATAAATAAAACCGACTATTTTCTATGTATCGACAAACTGAATCATTAGAGATTTTATTTCATTCAACAACATAGTTGAGAAATTATAAATATATTATAAAGCAATTCTTTACGTCCTTCTATGACGAATGACGAGCAGAAAAAAAAATATCACTTTAAAAGTTTAACTATTTTAGGAAATTGGTAAGTAGCTATTTTAATGAAGTGTTTCTCTCGAGCCTTTATTTAGCTTTGAGTGACTGGGTGCGACCCCGGCTTGTCGCGGCGCGGCCGGGACTTACACTCAGGAGCCGCGCGACAACTGAGAGCCATTGATTTATTCGCTTGTTTATTGAACAGCGGCATAATAAGTTATTAAGAAGATTACTCACCATTAATAGAGACCGATATAAATCAACCTTTATAAGCTCGACGGGAACACGAGAATTAAATTAAGGAATACAAAACAGCATTCACTAATATTAATAGGATTTTTTAAGAACTAGATTTATGTTAGTCACTATACGTGGTTTGTGATTTACAAAAATGTTAATAGAAGGATGTTTTCTCGGTTTACCAATTTGAAAGATTTTGAGATAATTATATTTTCTTTAAAATTTTGCCTTGAGAAACAAAAACATGTAAATGTAGTAATTCATTTCTAGAAGACTAAAAACACAGAGAGCTAGATATGTATATGATAACACTTACTATGAATAAACTTTACCAGAGGTAGTATCATAGTTCAATACCCGAGAGAATCATTGTTTCAACCATCACAAGTTGTTACATTAAAACAAAATTTAAAAAATTAATTGACAGTTCATTTGCCTCATTTTATAAAATAAAATGGAATTAAAAATCACTGGAGCCCTCTCGAGACTTACTGAGATCAACTTTCATTAAATATTTTTAGTCTCGTTCTAATAGACTTTCATTTTATATTCATTTATTTATTACTCTTTTGTTTTTTGCCTTTGTTTTTATTTGAAAAGGTTGAAGAAGGTTTTTAGTGCACACTTTGTTCAGTTAAAAAATAACAGTGAGAGTTGTTTTTCAAAATTTACTTACTTTACTTCTTAAAATAAATTTGCCAAGTTTTTAAATGAAGTTTAGTTTTTTATTTTAATTTAGTTTTTACTATGTGACGTAGCAAGTTGAATGTGTTCAGCATAGATCAGTATTGCATACTTCTCATCCATTTGAAGCAGGTCTTTAAGAAACTTTCTTCTATGAAAAATGTTCTTTATACTCACACAACTCACATTCAATCGCGGCCAGGTGTTTCCTGAGGTGTACCGTCAGTTTAGAATGATCACAACATTTCAACTTTAACTTGACGATTTTTTGACATTGACATTATTTTTATCAACATTGTATTATTTGAATCATTTTATACATGTTTGCTACTGAAAGAAGTGTTTCCTTTTTGTATTCTCAATTATACGAAGATTTCCAAGTAATATTTAAAAAGACAATTTACATAACATACTTTGATTATAGCTGAATGTACATACATATATTTCTCAAAGTAAACTCACATTCATTAAATCAGTTTTTATATAAACAGGTTTTTTTAAGCATACTTCGCTTGTTTTGCTGTAACTGAACAATATGTATCGAGCAATGATGGAACTAAATTGGTTTTCATATGTTGTTTTACGTTTTTATTTTCCTGCTTATTTTGATTTTAAGTTATCTTCTTCCAAAAATATATTCGAAAGAAATTAAGACAACTTCCACTGCCGCCCTGAAAGAAACAAGAGAATCTAGAAGTCAGATACCATGGAATAATTATAGGAGTAAAGTAACGAGACTGTTCAAATATACTAATTTCATAACTGAATAGTCTAGACAAACATCTTATTATGTAATTAATAATACAAGAGAAATCTGTTTATCTTATTTGTTAATAGACTTATTTATATTTGTCGAAAATTGGTCGCTTAGACTGGATAAAGTCTTTGTATCTGCGGTCATATGGGCTACAAAGAGAGAAAAGACTGCAATAAGGCAGAATTTGACAAGAGGTCCCAGAACATTGTTAATATAAAGAAAAACGCCCGAAGAAAACATCCGATGACAAGAGTTTTTAAACGGAGCTCTCTTTGAGAAGTTCAGCAAAGTTGGTAGAACACGACGTCTTAGCTTTTAAAAAGTTTTATACAAGAAATTACCTCGTCATAAAAACAATTAAGGCGACGCAACTTCTTAAAATATGAAATAGCGTCGAGCTCAACTCCGTCTTGTGGTGATTATTCCTTGATCAGACTCTTCATAAATTTGATAAAAAAAATATTGTCAATTTCAAAAATAGTGAGCGCAGTCAGGTGACTAGTTTATCCTCGTATATTATTAAGTATATATTAAGTTATCTTATAACAAAAGTTGACAGATTCATTTATTTTTCATTTATTTAAATCTCTACTTCAGTATGGTCAAATGAAAGAAACAAAATGAATACTTTACCGAATTCAAATAAAATAATGAAATACAGTAAATTTAAATAAAGCTCCTTAGTCATATCTAAGTATTAAGTAACAGGTTCAATTATATATATATATATATATATAAATGATTTATATACACACACATATTCATATATATTATACACACACACGAATTTAAAATAAATAATATTTATTTAAAAGTGTTACATAACATAGTCATCATAATTTTAACACGTCAAAGTATTTTATTTAATGATCAGACTTCTAACGTTTCATGAGAAAATTATTTAAAAACTTCATAAGGGAAATATTTTGTTCTGAGTATATAATGTAACTTTAACAAGCTGAGTTTTGAAATGCTCCATACAACCTACGCATTAAAAATATAATAGAGGCCAATAGTAAACCTTGTATCATGTATGGACCGTTCCTCTTAAAGTGGAAGACGTCAATCTTTGTGATATATGTAAATAAATATATAAAAATCTCATATGGATTTTTTTTTATATTTAAAAGGTTGGTAGAGTTTTTATAGGGGAATTAATTGGAACAATTTCTCTCTCATTTTTTCCAACTATATGTATAAACAGATTTAAGGAGATATACTTACCTGATACATGTACATAGTTGGTAAAAACGATACTTCAACGGTCAACTTCCAATTTTTTGCTTCATTCGAAAGCTATTTACTCTCAGGAAATTGTGTATGCAAATAACCGTGTTTTATTTGTGTATTGCAGTTAATTGGCTTTCAGTTTGTTTGGTTTAAGGTTTGAAGCCATTAATATATATTGATCTTTATATTATTTGTCAGAAATTGTTTAATGTAACTAATTATATGTATATAGACCCTATCAGCTTTGCCGTCGTTAGTTTAAAACAAGATAAAAGGGAACAGTCTTTTTTTTTAATCTTGTTTATTTTATAAGTCATACATCCAGAGATTAAGGCGACTTAAAAATAATAGCAAATACAAACAAAAATTATTATACTGTAGGTGTTAACATTTGAGATTACTACTTAATGAGCATTTTTATAATAGTCAGATCTAAGATGCAATGAGTCTATGATGAAACTTACAAATCTACCACTATGTTCGGCAGTGAAACTTGAACTTAAGATTTGATAGAGAGAGAAGAGAAGCTCACCCCTAGAACATCGAGTTTCATTGAAGAAATCCAACCTAGTTCGTTCGTTGATTTTACACTCAAGAACTAAATGTAGGAGGTCCTCCTCTCTCTGACATCGTTTACAGTTTGGATCGTCTCTTTTTTTCATGATGACATTAAACTTTTAAGTGGGATGTGATAGGTACGAGTTCGGAATCAAATATTTAAATATTTTCTGTTGAGGATTGAGGTGGTGGTTCGTCTACAATGCTTCTATACAAGAGGTTCCTGTTTTGAGAGCACTCATTTAAATAAGATTTAAATTTAATATATGTTCGTTTTTAATTTTTGGCAAATGGTCAGTATAGTGCGGTGTGATTTCGAGAGGTATGCCTTTCCGTAGAGCTTTGGATGCAATCGAGTCTGCTACCTCGTTGCCCCGGACGCCCACGTGTGAGGGAATCCAATGTAGACGAACTTCAACCCCGTTACGTATCCATCTATAGATACATTTAATAATGAGGTAAGCTTTATTTCTACCGACACAACCGCCCCTAGCACTTCTCGACAAATGTTGTAGACTACTCTTTGAGTCAGTAAGGATTACAATTTTATGGTATGATGTTGATTCTTTATAATGCATTGCTTCTTTAATTTGTTATCAGTTCAACTCCCATGATGGGTATACATGAATTATCAATTAGAAATTTGACCCCAAAATCCGTAGCTATATCGTAAAACGCGCTACTGGAACCGTCTCTTGTTTTAGACCCATCGGTGTAAATTTTAATGTGGTCTGAAAACTGTATGTCTATCATATCTTCGGTAAGTCGCTTAAGATTGTGAATGGGTAATTGAGCTTTAGATTAATTAATAGTGTTCACCCTATATGAGATAATATTATCCCAGGGAAATGTTTTAATATCAAAAGATAACAAAAATTGGGGAAAATCTAAAATCTTGGCATAGGTAAGTTTGAAAACCTTCTGAAACTCTCTAGCAGAGGTGGAATTTGGTTTTTGCGCCAATATTTTGAAACCGAATTTAAAATTGTGTCTAATGTTTCAAGTTGTTTTCTCAAATAGTCAGATGATCTGGAAGAAAGTTTCAGAAAGTATTTGTCACTCAGATATATTCTTCTAAAACTTAAGGGTGGGATACATAGTTTGCTTTCCATTGCAAAAATTGCGGTGTCTCGAATAAAGCTACCACAAAGCCGAAGACATTGGTTTTGAATAACGTCGAACCTCTGTAAAAGCCTAGAGTTGGCGTTACCGTAAATGATACCTCCATAATCGAGTCGAGATCGAACCTTTGCAAAATAAAGTCTTCTTAGATGTGTTGGATGGACACCTCACTTTGAACTACTTATAGAACTAAGGATATTAACAAATGCATTGCATTTTTGAGCAGTTTCTACCACATGTCGCGTCCAGTTCAGCCGACTGTCTACCCATACGCCCAGAAACTTTGTACAATTAATAAGTTTAATTTCATTGTTATTTATTCGTATATTAATAGGAGTCTCTTTATATTTTCTAGTTAAGATGCACACTTTAGTCTTTCAGGGAGATATTTCCAATCCTATTTCCTGTAACATAGCTATAAAAATTTTAAGACTTGATTGGATGACACTAGCACAAAAATCAATACTTTGATTAATACAGTAAAAAGCGAAGTCATCGGCATACTGTGAGACTTTGACTGTCTTAGCCAGTGTGTTGCATAATTTAATTGTGACTATATTGAATAAAATGGGTGACATAGGGTCACCTTGAGCTAAACCTTGTCTGCTTATTCTTTTTATTTCTGTACCATCGCGCAGCCTACACATCAAAATTCTTTCTTTTAAAAATTCTCTAATGTATCTACATATGAACGGATCGACATCATATCCAACTAAAGAGGCAATGAGAAGTTCGATTGTCACATCATTATAAGCGTTATTTATGTCTACATACGCGCACAAAACGAATTTCTTGTGTATAAAAGCAGTTTCTGTGTCTACAATAAAACTGCTAAGATTGTCTTGACAAGGAAATCCACGGCAGAAACCCAACGTGCTAACATTAAATAATTTCTTGCTTTCGAAATGGTGTTCAAGACGACGAGTAATCATTAAATTAAAGGTTTTACCAAGGCAGTTGATAAGTGAGATAGGACGATACTTCTCAGTGTCTCTTTTAGGTATGGCAATAAGTTTGATCCTACGCCACTGATATGGTATCTCGCCTGTTTTATAAATAGTATTAAATATGTGTAGGAGATATTTTTTACCATTGTCTGGTAAATGACTAATCATAGAATAAGTAATAGTGTCTAAACCAGCCGAAGTATCTTTTAAGAATAAAATTAAGTTCTGAAAATGAGAAAAACAAAGGGTTAGAGTTATCAATACTGGAATTTAGGGGCTGGAAGGAAACACTGTCGGGAGTGAGTTCTGTTACAAAGGAGACTGCGGTACTTTCTGGTAAGTAATTAACAGGGTTTCGGTAACATCTAAGCCATCTGAGTTTCCTCCAAACCTCAAAACTGGCCATGTTACAGTCTATGCTATCACAAAACCTTTGCCAGGAATTCCGTTTAGCGAGTTTTATCAATTTTCGAGCAATAACTACTTTTTCTTTATAAATTAAATAGTTGTCGACCGTGCGTAATTTCCTAAAGTTCTTAAGAGTTAATCGTCTCTCTGCTACTGCCTTCGATAAAGCAGGGTTCCACCATGGCTTTGGTTTGAATTTGTTAGGATTAAAACTGGTTTTAATATATGGCATGTTTTTGTTAGCACTTTCCTCAATTATCCGTATGAATTTATCATAGTTACTTTGTATATCATTTCCGTAATCTATTCCCTCACATGCAGATTCTATGTGTTTTGTGTACTCCACCCAGTTGGCCTGTTTGAGGTTCCTTTTTAATTCAGGGCTGTTTTGAGGACTGTGTAATGTTTTAATAGAAATAATGAGGTGATCACTGCCAAGAGATTCGTTAGTGATATTCTAATCAAAGTCGAGCGAGAGATCGGCACTACAAAAAGATATATCAGGTGATGTGCCTATTGTACTATCAATAAACTTAACGCAACGGGTAAAGTGTCCATTGTTAAGAAATACGTAGTTATGATTTATGCTAGTGTCCGATAAAAGTCTACCCCGTGTATCACTTGTGTATGACCAAGCCGTGTGATGTGCATTGAAGTCTCCCAATATTAGAGTTTTTTGAGAAAAGTAACTGAAAAGCTCCTGGTAGTCCTCTACGCTCACTGTGACATTTGTGGGAGAATAAACCGCAATGATATATTTAAGTTTTTTAATATTAAGGACTTCATGGCACAAAACATCAATATTATTATAATTACTTGGAAGAATTTTAACGCAACAATTTATCGACTGGTGAACCAGGATAGCGAAGCCTGCATAACCATCTGCTCGATCTTTTCTAAAGACAGAGTAGCCGGTAAAATTAATTTTGTGTTCGCATTGCAGCCAAGTTTCAGAAAGAACGCATATATGTATGTACTTTTTCATTAGGTAGATATGAATCTAATTCACTTACTTTTGGTATCAAGTTTTGACAGTTCCATTGAATAATATTGAGTTTAAATCCTATAGTCGAGACCATTAAATCTAACTAAAAATGGAGTAGTACTTACTTTAAAAATAACTTATCTATTTATATAGGATTTTTTTTCTTACGAGATAAGAGTTTTAGTTTACCAACGATACGTGAGAGTCTGTTTTTAACACTGCGATGAGAGATGATCGGTATTAAGTCATTAAACATTTCGATCAAGGCACCAATTTCTTCTGTGTAATTATAGGTGATTTCTGATATATCCTTAACTCCATATGTGTGTGTGAGATACTCTGTAACTTATTTTCCGGATAGTGGGTAGGTTTTACCGGAGATAGATGTAAAGTTTTCCACTAAGTCCCAGTCGATTAATGCCAGATCGTTATGAGTTCTCTTGGGTTTATAAGCTTCGTCTAAGCTGGACTGGGATGACTTATCATCCGAGTCTTCGTCACTGTTTTCGTTGCTGTTTTCTTTAGTTGTTTCGGACGTAAACTTGTCTTCGAAAGCTTAGAATATGGTTTTAGCCCGTTTCATTAAAGCCAGCACGCAGAAAAGAAATGGGTGATTGTGGAGTGATATTCATTTCTAGTAGTTTCTTTTCAATTTCAATGTGTGGTATTATGGGACACACATTGGATATGATGATACTTTTATTTCTGCTGATTAGTGGTCGAATGGGTAGTTTTTGATTTTGAATTGTAACATATTTTATTTTGTCAATGATCTCATCAGCAATAACCTTTGATGAAACGTTGATGCAAATTCTATTGTTTGATATTCTTGACAAAAAAAGGATTTGGGATGGGTCGATTATTCTTCCTCGAGCTTGAGCATAATCTTTGATTTGTACGTTTTCTAAAGCATCGATGATTATTGCTTGATCCTTTTTAGGGAACATGGTATTTTGTGTTACAGTAGCGTAACTGGGATTATTGACAATCGTTTGGGAATTCATTTTGTTCCTGTAGTCAGAAACAATTGGAAAGTTGGAATATTGTCACTTAATGAGAAAACGAAAAATCCGATTTTATCATTAGACACTTGACACAATGAGGGTAGAAGAAAAAAAATGCACTCGTGGAAAGATAATTCACTAGCACGCGCGCGGATAACGACCGGTCTCAGTGACAGATCACAGACCACTGAAAGGGAACAGTCTTACTGACCATAATTACATTTTATATTATTATTCATTACGATTTTGAAGACGCTGATGTCTGAGAGTATCGATAAGTCAAAGAGAAAATAAACCTTTGCAACATCGTTTTTTCTTTTTCGTCTTATGTGCCTTAAGTCAAAGTATTCTATTAAAACTTGGATTGTTTTAAGCCTCTTAAAATATTGTATAGATTGGTCACAAAGATGTTAAACTTAGTGTTCTAAATTTTTTTAAGGGTTTAAGTACTATTAGCTTTTACTTAAACTTCTAATCTACATAAATTATTTAATCAGGAAGTATAACTAAACCACGCTCTGTTTAATACAATATGTTGCACTGAGCCGGTAGTAGGTATTTAAAATTAAAGCTTGTTTTTCGGTTTAAATGCAAAATATAATTACGTTTTGAGTTAATTATTAAAAGAGACTAATTCAAACCAAATCATCTTAGAACTCCCCATGACAGACTTCCAAAGGTTATTTTAATCTGCCTGAAACTTCATCTTCACCTGAATTAGCTTTGTAAAATGCTAGAACAAACGTTTGCCGATAACTTGTTTATATTCAGTTGCATGATGTGATACTAGCATAGAATACAAGCTTCTAAAAATAAAGATACACGTAGAAATTGAAACCTTATGAAGTTTATAATTACGTTGAAAGTTATGTATTCCTAGCTCCCTTGTAATAATTTATTGTATTCGAATCACCAAATAGTAACACAGGTACTATACTTTCATTAAACTATTAACTTTAAAGGCGTAAAGTTTACGTATGCACTATCTTTATTTAAATTATACGTTTCAGCATTATTTTTGACTCTTGGTTGAATATATGTATTATATTTTTTTGATATATATTCCAGCGAAAGTAATTAATTATCCATTGAAATTAGATTTTAAGTACAAATAGTGTATATGTAAGACTGGATACAATTCTATTACAGGTTAATATTTATTAGATAATTATAGATATATAACGGTATAATCATAGTAATTATGTATATATTGAAACTATTTAGAAAACATTATATGATTGTATCGAACTGAGGCCAAGTGCTTCTTGTACATGAAATAATTGTTATATTAAGGTTGGAAATAAGATTGGGGGGGATCAGAGTACCTACTATTAAAAAGATTTCAAAGGATAACAAATAAAAATAAATAAGAAAAGTTTAAATGATCTGACGATAAAATTATAGGAAGACCAAAACAAAACTATCGAGTTTACTGATTTAATGAGATAGGTATGTTGTGGTTATAAGAAAATCTAATTTTAGAAATTAAGTATAATAAAAAAAATGCGATTCGCTTATTAAGAAACTTTAAATTCATAATAATACCTATACTATTTATAACATTTTTTTATGTCTTCTGACCTCAGTTTTGTCTCTTGCAGCTAAATCTTTAAATCTTAAAAGTCACAAATTGAAATTCTTGGCTAAGCTTCAACGTAGGAAGTCACTATTTAATTTGGAAATGTTTAAGGTTAAATGTCGTTCCGTTTCAGATAAAATACATACGAGTATATCCATCTATCTTTAAAAATTAGGAAATGGTTCTTCTGTTGATATAAAAAAATAAATATTGGACATAATCAAAACCTCCGTGTGCTCTTCTTCCTGGCAATTTCCCAGCTTTAGCCAGGGTCTACCTTCCTACTTAAACTCCTCCACTTTGCACGGTCTTTAGCATCCTCGGTGGTAAGTCCATTTGCTCTCATATCCTGCTTCACGGTGTCCAACCATCGATTCCTTGGGCGTCCTGGGGGTCTCGCTCCAGGGACAGACATATTCAGGCAAATTTTTCCGACGTAGTTCTCAGGCCGGCGTGCAACGTGACCATACCATCTCAGGCAAGTCTCTTGAAGCTTATCCGCTACGTCACGGACTCCAAGACTACCTCGGATAAATGTGTTACGTATGCGGTCAACCCGCGTAACGCCACACATCACCTCAGCATCTTCATCTCCGTGACGTGAAGCTCCTGAGTGTGCCTGGATAGTACTGGCCAACATTCGCTGCCATATAAGAGAACCGGTCGGATTATGTTCCTGTATATGAGTCCCTTGAGCTTGAGCGGTATTTTGCGGTCGTAGACCACACCTGTGACCTCACGCCATTTCCCCCTAGGAATGCGACATGCAGAGCTCTCCTTTTTTTCCTGTATGCCTCCATCAGGGTTCTGATGGCAAAAATGGCGTCCAAAATGCCCGATCCTGGCTGAAATCCATATTGACACTCCGAGACAGTACACTCTCGGTGGAGCCTGAGGTCGATCATGCGCTCAAAGAGTTTCATGGTGTGACTCATGATCTTAACTCCCCTATAACTACCGCAATCTTGAACACTGCCCCTGCCTTTGTAAATAGGGGTAATGTAGCTGTAACGCCACTGATGTGGCATAGTCCCAGTGTTCAAGATGCGGTTAAAAAGGTCCGTCAGTATGAGCACACCAAGAAAACCCAATGATTTCCACGCTTCGATCGGAATATCGTCAGGTCCCACCGCTTTCCCATTCTTCATGCGTCAAAGACAATTCCGAGTTTCGTCAGGTGTTATCGGGGCAATAAGTCCAAGATTAGGAGGTGGTTCGGTTGGAAGACTGCACGGGTGCTGAGTATTTAGCAACTCCTTGAAAGTAGCATCTCCATCTCTCCTTCACAGAAGTATGATTACACAGCAGCGTGCCTTGGGAATCTTTGACGCAAAGACATTTTGCGATATCTTGCGTCGCTTTATCCCGAGCTCGCGTCGATTTGTAAATGAGCTTCTGCCCCTCCGCAGTTTCAAGTGTATCATATAACGGTGATAACCTGTCACTGCGGGCTCTGGCAACAGCCCTCTTACTTTTACTCCGTGTGCGCTAACAATCAACTTTAATTAGCTTATAGATTATTAAATCTAAGCAACAGATAATTATTAACGGATAGCTCTTTTGGATGTCTCCACTGATACAAATATTTTATAATTACACACGTCATGAACTAGAAGTATAATAAACAAATTTGGTGATCTTTTAATTGATGTTAGGAGAATAAAAGATTTTAAATTTTACTTATATATTCATCGTAATTTTTTTTATTTATTTTAAAATATTAATCTACTGTAAAAATTCTTATCGGAATTATAATAGTATGACGTCACGGGTACATGGTTTAAGAAGACACGATATATATTTTTAAGTTCAAAGTCAATAAACCCATAGGATACTATTAACCCACAACTTGATTGTATCAAAGCCGATGTAAACAAATCAAAAGCCACAAAACTCGACACGTACAGTGGACGCATCAAACCCTCTCTGAATATAAATGAGCTTCGGCTGGTCTTTTACATTGGCGCCAAAACCTGCTTTGAATAGGCGACTTATAATATTTGTCTAGGTTCGGCCGGTAAGCGGTAACATCTTGCATATCCGTTGAATAACAAATATTATGACGAATAACAAAGTAGTGTTAAACGCATGAAAAATGTTCTTTACAATACCCACTTTACCATAGTATAATTGAACTACTGTGCCTCGCCTCAAGTTACTGAAGTTAGTTTTTAAGACTGATTAATATGAGTGAAGCTCTACACTAGACCGAAATAAGTTACTTAAAATGAGCTCGTGGTCCTATCGTTGGGAGGTCGACCGAATCTTCTAAATTCTTTGTCTCCCAATTCTTAAGCACTGGCAATAATATATCGTATGGGCTTTCTATTGGTACTGTTTCTTTTGGAACAGAATGTACATATTTATCAATATGGTGTTTTAATCAAAACAAATAAATATTGAATTGTATTACTTAAAATATTGGTTTTGCAATTCAGTTTTATGTAATTTTATTAAGACCATTTTCTCAGATACAAACACAGGAGAGACTTTAAAATTACTTGCATCTTCTTGAAAGGTGTTATATTCCCCTCGATGGAGACAGTATTCAGCCTTCTTACAAAATAGACCTTTGAGCATTCGATAGCTGTCACAGAACATACTACAGGATTCAAACAATGCAATATTCAGATGTCAGCTCCTATATTGAATTCAAGAATCTTGTTACTATTATAATATTTTTATAAGTAAAAATAGTCTTTCCAAACTAAGCGAAAGAATAGAGTTTTTAAAATAAGAGTAAACGTACATAATAATTAATTGTCATTCCTCAATAACTTCTATAATTTCATGTTGTACATTTTTATTTTCTTCATTCTCAATAAAACAATTAGAATTACAACTATTAAAAACGGGTGCTTTTTTTTTGTAGAAAAAAAAATCGAGTTTCACGGGGTGCGTTTCACTGCCATCCAGAGGTTCCAGAAGAAGTATGAAACTTACTTTTTTTATAATAAAAATGGCATAGTTAAAACTAATAATTAACTTATTGCTAAGTTTATATGATTTCCTCGACGGCAAGATAGCATTACCATTACATTTCCTGTATGGTATCAGGAATATTCTAAATCACACAGCCAGGTGTTCGTTTCCCAGAGTCATTGACGTCATCCTCTATATGATATTTTATCCATACAGCAACAGTGCCCCGATGATGTTCAATATGTTGCGCGTGCGAAACAAACATCCAAATATTATTTAATTCTAACGCATGTATCTAATAAGGCCAAATGAACGTATCAATAACCCTTTTTAATAATTTATCGACACGCTTACAAGTATTGACTGAGATAGTTTAAAAGCCCTTGAGAGATGACAAATAGTCACGAAGGGGAAGACAATTAACCATCTTGATGCATACTTACAACCGGATGAAAACCTTCATCTTCAAAGGGTTTGATGTATTACATACTAATATTGTGCAAAAACATTAGTTAAATTTGTTCTCATTCGACTATTCTAATAAATAAAATTAATTGAAAACGTAATAAGTGACGTGATTCACAATATTATAAAGAGCATTTTGAACGAAAAGAAGTTGAAACACTTTATTGGAATTGTGAATGCAGTAAAATAAGTTTAAATAATTGTTAGTAGTTTGTAGAGTGTTCACATTCATGGAATGGTTTACGACCAACTATTTTATCAAATTCAAATGCACAAATTTACTTCATGTATAATTCATTCATGGAGTATTTTAGTTATCTTTCCTTTTTTTGTATTTCTTAAAATATTCAATGTACGTTTCATTTAAAAATGTGACCATTTTTTTGGTAAGCCGGACTGCAGTTTTTTCATTAGACTTTTTAAAAACTAAAAAGAAAATATCAATGTTAAGCCTTAGCCGAGACTTCCAATTTGTAAGCTTGCAAAAAATTTTGTGATTAGTAAAAAAATTCTACTTTGAAATTTATACTTTATTTATTTAGTTTTTGTAAGAAAATTGAAATCTCTTGAAAATAACATGAGGTTTAAAAATTGTCATAAATATTTGATACGAATGACAATTTCATTAAAAGTTTGAAATGTGTCAAGTAATAAAGTGAAATTAAATTAAGGCAAGAAAAAGAAAATGTTAAAAACAAATAGAAATTTTAGCAAAAGTATAATCTAACATTAAGGCCAAGTTAATCTAAAACAAAATCTTAGCTTTGATTGATGTAGTAGGACCACGTCCACATTACAGATATCGTTCGGGTCTGTTAAACAATTCACAATTCTTGCAAGTACAGCCAGGGTCACTTTGTAATATTATCAATAATATTAATCAAAGCTCCCACATTAAAATTCATAGAACGAATAATGTTGTAAAAAGCCAAAACTCTATCATAAAAGAATACCCTCAAAAATTCTTTATCACAATCTGGCTTTTATTAGCAAATTAATAACGTTTAAGCCTGTCCCGTGAAGTCCGCGATCGTCATGAGCCCAGATTACCTGACGAAAAAATTACTTTAATCAAGCCGTTTTCGAGCTTTATATTTTGTAGCTACTTTCGGTCCGCAAACATAATTCACGGTGTAATGAATTAAGCTCCTACGCAAACAAAAAACAAAATCTTTATTTATTACCCTTAACGATAATTGAAAATATGTTTATATAAAAAAAAATATATAAAAATCATTAAGAGTAAAACTGAATTATATTAAGTCTTATTTTTTATAACAATGTTGGGTTGGCTTCACAAAATCTCTAAATACGAAAGAATTTTTAAAAACAGAGTTAGAATGAGTTGTTGTGAAATAGTATTATAATTAAAATATAATATTGGAATACATTATAAATATAAGAGACGTAAAACGCGTTTTAACAAAGAGGCGATCCAAAATATTTTGTTGAGCTTACCGACGGATAATTATGGAATAGCTTTGAAATGAATTGGGAATTGGATTAACCAGATGAAATGTGTTATATCGGCAATGATTTCATTTCTGGGATTTAATCGCTTTAGTTAATTCAATATGAAACCAGATTAATAGTGCATCATTAGCTTTGACAGAACAGAGACAGAAGGTTGTAGGGGTTTATATATTATAACAGAGAACTCAGTGACGTGGTACTATTTAATGTAAATATTAATTTTACATACGAAAATATAAAATTGATCTATCATACTGCGATGAGTTAATGAAATAAAAAATATTTGAACAATAAAAGTCCTTTCGATGCATTATTCGTTAAAATAATATTAAGTATGAGAGAGTTTGTGTCGTATTTGTTTGAAGTAAAATACATGCTCATTAATAAATCTTGATAAACTCTCCATCAGTAACAGTTTCTTCGCTACAAAAATTTTAATAGATCAAATACAATAAATCAGTCAGTTCTGGACACTAAAGACAAATGCCTTCATTTGACCGTTCGGTGATCTGAGATATTACCATTTGCGATATGTACACACATGTATGTTAATATAATTCTAAACCTTACAGATAATTTTCTCAGGATTTTATAAAATTATTTTATTGATTAAATGCTGCACCAATTGCTATATTTTCTGGAGAGCTTGTTCTAATATAAACAAATTATAATATTGAAAACTGTAATCCATTAAGTTATATGACCTACACACATATATCTACTCAAAATAACAATCCCTTAATATTAGTAAATATTGCTATTTTAGGTAATAACCTAAAAAACAAAGTATAATTTTCACGTTTTGAATATGGTCTCTTAATTTGTATCAAAGGATTACTAACATAGAAGAAGTAATAACGTATACATACCTTGTAGATATAATAATATGTTATATAAGGATGATATGTAAATAATATATTCTTAGTGTTTATATAATGAATGTTATTGAGAATATAACTCCGGTCTCCGGCTATTTAAAAACCTTGTTTTGATACAAATGTATTTCGAGAAATGTACCTCGAAATATTGGCAGAACCGGCCTCGACATCTCAGTTTGAACTACACATATATATGTATGTATATTTAAGTTACTTTTGGCCTTTCTCTTACCTTCGAAGTCTGTTTCAAATACCAACACTGACACTGAGGTAGCTTTTTAAAAACCACTAAAATTGAACTTTATTACTGTTGTATAAACCTTTCTTAGGGTCTTTCAATATAAAATCGATCTTAGAAAAATTGCTTCGGCAAAATGTAAGGGCGCTATCATTAACTTTAGTATTTTATACACACAGAGGTATAACCATGACTGATGGAAAATAAAATTATCACCTCATTTACCATCTTTTAGCACATCCATAAGTAATAAATAATTATATAAGAGACATATGGGTTAAAGTCAATCAATTCGATCATGATAGAAAACAAAAATATTTAAATATGTTTAAAGTTGAAAGTGTAAGTTTTGCATGTCAAAATGTGTGAATTATGTGAGATACTATTATCCGTGCGTGTGAAAGCGTCGAGCCATAAACAAACCGATATAGCTGTACTGTGAATATGCAATGAGTTCTGATCATTGAAACCATTAGTTGAATTATCATATTTGTAGTTAATAGAGACATGTTTCCGATTTCAAAATAGTCATCTCTCTTCAAATAACAACTTTGATTCAATGAAAAGAGAAAAAGCAACTCATGGTTTACTGTAGCTACTATAACGCAATCTCTGCATTGCTGAGTGGTACAGAATTATGCAACAGTTTCAGAATATTTTCTCATAATCGTTTCACAGCGGATTTAGAAATGAATGACGTTTTAAAAGCTAAACGCTCGACAATGAAAACCTCATAGCCCTTAGAAAAAGTTTGCTCCACATAACAGTCACATAAATAAAAATATTTTAGAATTTATTTATTGGTGGAAGTAAGTTTGATTAATTAATTTCATTTCCAACAATATTTTGCAATAAAAATATCCGTGAATTAATTTTTGCAAAACATAGGTGTCATTAATTTTACATATTTCGAACGTATCTGTAGGGTGTTCAGTTTAAACAATGAAACGATACGAATAAAATTATGTTTACAGGATATTGAAATAGTTTCAATTAGAATCATAACACCAAGTTAGGAAGGCAGTTACTTAAAAAAATACAAAGATTTTATTAAAAATTTAGTTACATTGTTAATATTTAGTTATTTATTTATTTTACAATTTATCAAATATTCAGATGACATTAAATTCCTTATTGCAAAATTGCATTTGAAAATATATAATTTTTAAATGAAATTATTAAACAAATAACTGATTTTAGTATTCTTAACTTATTTTGAGATCTAAGATTTTCGCAAGTTTTATACATTTCAATGAAACTAATATTTTCTGATTATACTACGCGACTTTATTTTTTGTTAACAACTACATATTCCCGACGTTTCGGCTACTTTTCAGCAACCGTGATTACGGGCACACGAGATGTGAATGTCTGTCAGTTGGTCTTGTTATTTTATCATCTACCGCCATCGATTTCTTAATTTTCTGGCGTACCGCTCTGGATGCCGGCAAAATGCGCTCACGGTGTCTGGAGGTCCTGCGGT
>JAAAKD020000207.1:103964-132229 GCA_010014825.2 Danaus melanippus
GCGTAAGGTTAAAATCTGGTCTGTGCACGATCTATTGGGTCGGAATCCAGCCTGTTCTTTACGAAGAAGAGGTTCAATTGCCCTCGATAATCTGTCTAGGATAATCTTGCACAACACCTTAGACGGGGTCGAGAGCAAGGTAATGCCTCTCCAATTGGCGCATTCACTAAGGTCTCCCTTTTTAGGCACGGTAATGAGAAGCCCCTTAGTCCAATCATCCGGTAACTCTTCGGTTGTCCAAATGTTCCGCAAAAGAAGTGTTAACGCGTTTGCAGCGGTAGGTACATCTGCTTTTAGCATTTCCGCCGTTATGAGGTCGTATCCCGGAGCTTTACCGTTCTTGAGTGACTGGATACCTTTGACTACTTCATCTTCAGAGGGTGGAGAGTCGTCGATATCGAGTCTTACTACGGACAGACTGGCAGCTGTGATTGTCGTTACGGGGCTATTTCCGACTCGGAAGATCTCCTCAAAATGTTCACGCCAGCGTTGAAGCTGTCCCTCCGATGTCACAATTAGTTCGCCTCTTTTGTCCTTTAGGGGCTTTTTCTTCGGGGCTCGATTAACGGTCAAAATCTTCGTCGCCTTGTACATCTCCCTGAGATTACCGTAGTTGGCAGCGCGTTGTGCGTAATCCGCCACATTTTCCGCCCATACTCGCCGATCGTGACGGGCACTGCGGTATATGCATTTGCGTATACGCCTATACTGCAGCCTCAGACCTTCGCGCTCTGCCTCATCGCTGGTGGCCAGAACCTGAAGGTGAAACTTGCGCCTTTCCTTAATGAGTTTCCAGGTTTTCTCTGACAACCAGTCCTCTCGTGTATGTTGTTTGTACCCAAGAATGACGGAGCTAGTCTCTATGTAGGCCATCTTGATGCGATTCCACTCTGCGTTGATACTTGAATGGTCCGCTGCAAGGGCGGAGAAGCGATTTTGTAGTGATATCCTAAAGGCTTCACCTACGACTGGATCCTGCAGTTTGTTGATGTCAAACCGTTTCCCGAACTTGATAGTAGTGTTTGTGCGCCGAGCTACAGCCACCTTGAGACGTACCTCGGCAACTAGAAGGTGGTGATCGCTATCGACATCTGCTCCTCGACGGTTGCGGACATCAAGCAACGACGAGCGCCATTTGGCGCTGATAGCAAGGTGGTCGATTTGATTCTTCGTGACACCATCGGGTGAATTCCAAGTGTACTTGTGTTGGTTACCACGTATAAATAATGTCCCTCCGATGGTGAGGTCGTTGTCTTGGCAGAACTCCAGGAATCTCTCCCCATTCTCGTTGCGACTCCCATCCCGTGGGTGCCCATGTGTCTTTGATAGCCGACGTTTTTCGTGCCAACCTTGGCATTCAGGTCCCCCATGACGATGACTATGTCCTGTTTGCGAATGTTCTTTATAGTCAGGTTGAGTGCGCTATTGAAATCGTCCTTGTCTTTTTCTGCTGCCAAGTTTGTAGGCGCGTAGCACTGAACGACGGTTATCTTGCGGGCCTTGCTATTAAATCGAGCTGTGATGATTCGCTCTGAGATGGGTTTCCAGTCCAGGAGGCTCTTCTTCGCAGCCTCAGAAAGGAGGAATCCGACGCCGTTTTCACGTACCCATTCCTCATCTTCCTTCCCGGAGTAAAGAAATATAAGGCCTCCAGAGGTTCTCATTTCTCCAAATCCGTTTTTGCGCACTTCACTGAGACCGAGTATCTGCAGTTTGTAACGAAGCATTTCTGCTCCTGCTTGGGCCAATCGGCTATCCTCACTTAGCGTGCGCACGTTCCAGCAAGCAATTCGTGTCCGTATTTTCATGCCAAATGTCTTCGTAGTTTGATCGGTACGGTTTTGCACTGTGTTGGTTTCAGTAATCTTTTGGTTTTAGGTAAGCGAGTGATTAGCCCACTATACCCTAGCTCACTGGTGGGATTGCCACCTTAGAGCCTGTAAGCGTGCTCGGTTTTGTCTCGGGTTTCCTCCCCGGTGAGTAGATTCTGTTTTGAGGCGCAGAATATTCGCCTTTCGCCCTGCACCCTCAGCTCAGCTGCATCCCATGGTGGCGATCACGCGTCTGTGCAGCGCAGCAGTTCCCAGGAGGGCCGACGGGGACGTGGGTGACTCGGACTTGTTAGGGCTCTGCGTTAAAAAGGTGTTCCGCCACTGCAGATAGTTTCTTGGCATTTTGTAGGTAATACTGTCCGCACCAACAGTGATTCCCACCAAGACTGTACCCTGCCTTCCCCTTCCGCTCTACAACCTACTAAAAGTTTCGGGCCTGTCTTTAACTAATATCAATTCATTCTTGGGAAGTACTTCGAAGGCAGCCCTAGTAGGTTCTTTTCAAATTGGGTTAGGTAGAGAGAGGAGCGTTAAATAGGGGCCCCTTTAACCTACATCTGGGCACTGTTGAAGGTCCTTTCCCTTCAACTTGATTGACCTGGCAGCCGCACGGTGAATCCATTGAATGCTAAGGTTTCGTCTTCTCTTAAATGTATAAATTCAAAAGTTTTAACTCAAAAAATATATCACAGTTAATATACATAAAATTATATTTTTAATTTAATCACTAATATGTGACTATCTTTATTTTTTATAGGGATAAATATAATACATATTGTAGATATTTTCGTTAATTTGGACAGAAAAGTTGAATAATCCGTGAAGATCGTGTTGGTCATCGCTGTACAAAGTTCAAGCACTGTTGTGGCTGATACGATAATTACTGAAGCGCACTACATTCTGGTTAAGTGTTTCACATACCCACTATAATGTAGTCTTGGAAATTAACCTGAATAGTAAATCAAACTAAAAGCTTAACTACAATGTGTGACTAAACTTTAAGTCAACTTGCTAATGGCATGAAATTTTTTACAAGATGGAAAATTTTGCTGTTACATAATAAAATCAAAGAATGAAAGAAAGCTCTTATTGTAGTTTATAAGAAAAGTTATCTTATACATATTAAACTTTTTTCTTAGGAAAGACAACTGATTTGTGAAGGTTAGTATTTAAAAACATTGAATTTTTTCGGAACTTACGTAGTTCGTTTTTAATTATTTTTGTCTAAGATAATAACGTTTTTAATTAAACTTGAATTAAAATTGCAGAGACACATCTATTAGATATATAAACTCTAGTCATTTTCTATTTCATGTTTTTCTATACATAATGATTCTGATTCTAATTAACTTAATTGGGAATTTTATACTTTTAATCGTGGAAACCATAACATCGCCCACCGGCATAGTTATCACTATTCGTCAATATCCAGTATGTTGTCTGATGAAAGCGTATGGAAGATGGGTTTGAATAGTTGCCTTGAGAATTGAGTCAAGTACGATATGATAACGGGTACTTGCCCTCATGTACGGTAACTACCTGAACACAGTTGCTTCGTCAGCTTCTTATGACAGTCTGTCCTACCAATAGCTTATAATCCCAGGATATGTTCTTCTTGCCTGTTGGCTGCTGAACGAGAGGACGCTGTGGCGATTTCTTTGATAGAGGTTCGGATGTCACTATATCATCCAATTCAATCTTCTAGTATCACCGGCGGTCCGATTGTGTTGTTAGGTTAAATTTGCTTCTTTTATAATCGTTTATATAAATGTTTTGTATTTTATCCTCGAATTTTTCCAGATTAGAATGAATTATTTAATTATAACCTGTTTGTGGGATGGTACTTATCTCTTGGATGGTATTCTCGTAGCTCGGTTCCTGTCATAATAATTCTATGTCATAATTTGCCAAGCATTTTCTTTTTAAATATTGGTTGGTAGCCTCGTACTTTAGAAGTCTCCTGAGGGCATTAAAGTTCGTTTATCTCCTAATAGAATATGTTTGTTAGTCGTTAGGAGTTGCACATAAATATGGTGATACGATGAATTGCCTCATACCTGGAATGTATCTGTGACTCCTAATTGAGTGTATTTGGGTTGTATTTATCATATATTTAACCCTTCAGGCTACGGTACTGGGACACTTTAGTAACAGTATATGTTAGATACAAAAACTTGTTTTGGAAAACTTGTTTTGGAAAAACTTGTTTTGGAAAAACTTGTTTTGGAAAAACTTGTTTTCTTATTTCATAGTGATAACTTTTGATTTCTTAACATGTCGTAGATATAAAAAAAATTCTGCTATTAATTGACACATGTTGAATTAATCGAAGAATACTGATTGAAGTTAGTAAATTTTCAAGGATGGAAAGATGGAAATGTGTTATGTTTTACGCGTCCTGCATACGAAACGATGCTGAAGTATACTTCTCCCGATTCCCGAGAGCTTGCATTCTAAAGTGTGCTATTGTTAAAAGCTATAGCCACTAAGATTACAGCCTTTAAAGTTAGTGATTTGGAAGCTCAGGTATGAGTAGGTATAGGTCATTATTGTATCAAATCGGTCTTTGATATACCTGTCCTATGTGATTGCTTTTAATTCTACTGGATAGCTTGACACTTATTAAACAAACCTTATTATACTACTAATCAAGGATCAAGCTAATACATTCAAGCTTATGAACTCGTGATGGGAATGTACATAAGTAGTTGCAAATAAAAAACCAATTAAACAATTAAATATGATACTGTTTTACTAAATGGCTTAATCATGTTTTTGAATTAGTATTCCAAGCTGTATTTATTGTGTACAAACCTCCCAAGAGTGTTCACTCCGAGGCTGAGTTAAACACAAACAGGGGTTAATTACAATGTTATAATGTTCCTGTATTATTTGGTTTGTTGATTGTGATGCACTAATTTGTTATTCAAACAAACGAATAATAAATTCATGTTATTTCAAAATGCAATTGGTTTTATTCTCACGTCAAAAATATGATTATTACGTATTTAAACTTACCATATCTTAAAAACTAGTTATTTTCAATGTATAATAATATGATCCCTTATTCCTGAGTCTTTTAAGTTCGCAATTAATCTCTTACATCTTATATTTAATTACAGTGTGTCAAAAGTTTCGCCTTTTTTACCCAAATTCTATGAATTTCAAAAAAAAAAATAGAATTAAAAATAAAAATGAATCTGTTTGTTCAAGACGTCCCGTAAGAATGTCTAGTAAAAAGCATTTTCTTTTATTCACAATAAGTTATCTGACAATATAAGCTATCATATAAACGTAAAAAAATCAATCAAAAAAGTTTGAATAATTTTGACTTCAAATGATTTGATATTTATTTATGCTTATAATTACAAAACTTATTACAAATATTGAAAAGTATTCATTTTGAATATGTTACATAAAGATTTTTATAAACAATTGAAACCGTGTCTAACAAAAGGAATACAAGTTATAAATGTTGCGTTTTTGTCTAGTATATTTTAAGAAGTAGAAGACCAAAGGAATCCAAATAAACATTTGGATTCCTTTGGTCAAATTATATCACACATTCTCGTTATTAGTGACAATTAAACTTTCAGCAGTATCATTGCGGGAACTAAAAGTTCTAGAAATAAAACTAGTTCGGACGCTGAGGAGGTCATTTTATTGCAGTTGATAAAACAACGCCATACCAAACAAGAACTTCAACTACCGGTGAACCAAACGAGCTCTCGATACTAACTAACATGATCGTTAATTTTAAACTATTTTAACCTCGTTAAATGAATAAAGTCTCAATGTTTTATGTTATTGCTTATCGAGCGTTACTGTTTGCTCATTTTCCAAATCAATGAGTTTTGTGTTCATTAAAAATCTTACAACTAAAATTTTGAATATGGCTCTTCTGAGGTTTTATTTTTGTCAAGTGTTTGTAGTTCATTAACTAATGAATGACCTGTAATCAGACATTTTCTAGATCCATTACTCCTTTTACGTTCGCTCCTGCTCTGCAAGTCTCATTGTAAACCCACACATTTATATTTATTTTATTTTCCGTATTCACGCATGAGGGAGTGTACGAGCATGTGTGTGTCTGGGATGTAAAGGCTCTTTTGTTCAAGCCATTTGCAAAATTGAATGCTGCAGAGCCTACTTTTGTGCAGTTTAATTTATAGCTCTCTGATGTTAGGTTGAACTGCATGCGAATTTATAATGCATTATATAAAATTTAGTTGAAAAAGTAATTTCCCTTTACGGTTTCTCTTGTGCTTAGATCATATGAAACACGGTACGTATATAATGAATGTCGGAATGTCTGCTTTCATATAAATTAATATTAAAAGTAAAATATAATATTGTTAAAAAAATGATTTCCCTGGACGTAAATTAATTTAAGAAAAAAGTTTAATATGATAAATTTAAAATACCTGCATTCGTAACAAGGTTTTGTTTATATTGTATTATATAAGTCATTGGAATTTACTAAAAACGAAGCCTTAAATTCTTTTGTTCACTGCTGAAAATATCAGTTTTGTGCTATTTTCTTTAGCTCTGACGACATAAATGCTCGATTTCATCGCAACTGGTTGGTATATAGAGTCAAGAAAAATTAGATACAAACTAGCTTTATAATTAAATTTAAAATTTCTTGCATAAATTAATAATTTCTAAACGAGTCTAGTGGAGTAGCATTACCTTAAAGCACACGCTGTAACACGCGACATAGGCAATTATTGCTTATAAATTTAGTATGTTATGACGTCATGATCGCTTCAAGTGTGAAATGTAAATTTGAATATCAAACTATTTATAACGTTAAATATACAATGCAAATGAGCATCACTGTTACTGCATCTATTTAGAGACCGCAGTGAGCTCAGCGTCCTCATTAAATATTGTTATAAACATTATACGAAATATACTTTCCTTTGTTAAATGGCGAGCTATTAACAGTTTGGCCGTATTTAATTTTTAAATATTATGAATTTAGCGAAAGAAAGTTATTTATGTTTATTTAATTTTTTTATTGTAATGTTAATAACAGAGATTAAATTTAACTGTGTATAAAAAGAGTTTTACTCTTTTTGTGTCTCCTAAATCAATATAAGCGTGAAAAACTCCACAAAAAATTTCAGTCCTGCTTTACAAACTACATATTAGTGATCTTGTTTATGTTGACGTAATAAAACCATTTAAGACTAAAGTTATACTTAAGAAATTCATCTAGATCACCTCAGGAAAACCTTTCTTAAGAGGAGTAGCCACGATTTGTAACGAAAAAATTGAGATGTCTGATAAAAAGCAACCAAAAAATTAAAAAAAAAAACAACACAACTTTGAGCTTATGAACCACTAGGAACAGATGTATATGAAGAAGTAGGAGGATCACGTATTTTACCATTTTCTTTTTCGTCAAAAAACATTTAAATAAATTAATTAAGGTTTAATTCTATTCTGTGTGTAAAGAAACTATTATAATTGTGATAAGGAGATATGCATAGATATTTAATTAATTATGTTGTTTTATCTATCTTATCTTGACTAATTGAGGAAAGTTGTTTTTTGAATTGAATCATTATTATACCATTTATTAACGAAATAAACAATTTTACTTGTCCAAATGTTGTAAGATATTCAGTTTGTATTTTCGTCTTCACTCAATATAAATTTCATTAGAAGCCTCGTTATAGATCAGTGTTTACTAACCCTAGTATATTAGAAACACAATATAGGAGCTTGTTTGTCTACATTTAACTCTTATTGCATGTTTTTTATTAATAGATGAAATGATTAAAATGTTTTCAAATAGGTTTATACTAATCATGTTTCATATATGAAGGTAATGAAACTGATTTATGAAGACTATCAAACACGATGCGGCTCACAGACAACCAAGGAAGCTTACTTAAAACTACCTATATTATTATTGTAATACATCGTATGCCTCCCGATGTTAGTATAGCAAATCCATCACTCGGAGGCATCAGTAGTCTTCTGGTTCACAAGGCCAGGTATTCGTCCCGCTGAATCAGTTTTATAACATTTATCCATACAACGGTTTCACCCTGGCAATGTTCGCTATTCTTTTTATAAGTGTTTCTCATATGTATTTACTCGTCTATTTGAACTTATTTAAAGCTCTTTTTATTTTTCAATAATCCAACTTGTCTTGTAGCGCTTTTGTTTCTTATTAGTTTTAATAGCACAATTCAATATTTTTAATTTACTTACCATTAGAGCAACGTAAGTTTTTGTGTGTAAATAGATCCTTTAATGTTAAATATTTTCAAAAGATTACATAAAAAGTGAAATAAAATAATAAGTTAGGAACAGGAATAACACAAAGCCTTCATAAAGTTTCCATATTCTCCTTACAGTGTTTGGGATGGACGGCCGACACTGGCGGCGGATGTCATTTTAGTTTTTATGTCTTAGATCTACTTTCTTTTACATAAAACTATGAATGAGATACCTCAATAAAAAACTATCCGACAAGCATGTATATATTGTTTCCTTCTTTGATGTCTTCATATTTAAAACTAAACATGTCTACGACTTTGCTCGTGTTATTCGTGATATTCATATAAATCTGAAATACTAAATAGAAGACTCAATAATGAACAGAGAAATTAAAATTAAATTATAATGAGTGTTATTTGCCACGAATCTTGTCATGTATTTTTCCCTCCTGCTGTTTTTTCTAGGGCGTCTACTTTCATCATTATAGTTAATGTTACTTTGTTCGCTATAATCAACGTCTATTTTAATAAGAATTTATTTTGTCATTCTGCGTCTGGTTTCTATCACGTAGTCTGTGTTTTTTTAATCGTTATTTTTAATGAACCTCAACAATATAGAGTTATTTTCTGATGATTAATAATTTATGAGACTTAGAGTAGAATTAACTTATACGGTTATTACGAGAGAGTGGTCGTGTTGTCGAAAAAAAACACAGAATCAGAAAATACAAATACCTTAATCAATAGAATAATCTGAAAATGTTCAACGTATTATATACGATTACAACATTTAGCCTCGAGTAGAATTAGAAGAGAGAACTTGGAGCATATCTAAAGCTTGAGAGGAAAATGTATTGTGATATACATTTTGGCAATATTATAACAAGTCTTACAATTCTATCATCTTGATTCTGCAAAGTAGTTTCTAAAGTTTCTTATAAACTCTGAATTGATAATAATTTTGATAGTAAAATAAAATAGCTTTTTACGAAGATTTGTTGGGATACCACAGAAGTTATAATTTGTTCGCAACCAAACATAATAAATAAAATTCATAACCTGAGAAATATATATTCATATTGAACACATAAACTGTTGGAGATGTTTTAAGAAAATATACAGAGAATAAACAAATGACGATAGAATATAATCCTGTTTAGTCTTCGACTGACTTAGAATTCAAATGTTTCTGTATAACACAACAAATAGTAATAACCATGTGTGATGTATGTATATGTGGCATGTGTGGTGTGTTTGTGAAAGGAATTCTCAAGCAGCTTTACCTTTGTGGCAGATTTTAGCTCAGCTTAATTAACTTAGCTTAATTTCGTGTTGCTTTTTTACTCAGGAAGTCTAGTCTAGTCTCTTTTATTAGTAATCGGAAAGAATCAATATATGTTCAATTTGTATACGTCCTGGTCAATTGTCAGTCCGATACAGCGATACCTTCTCGCAAAATATCGGAGGCGTAGAAAGGGTTAAGCTGTTGCAAAAGCCTGTATTTCGTTGAAGAAGAGAATCAATACTGCCTGTAGCACTGAAGATTTCTTTTTCAATATGAATAATTCATTAATTTCCAATAAGTTTCAGTAATCACTGAGCCTTTCTGTTTTAAATTATTGAATTACACTTATAAACTCAAATAGAATATTATTTTCTGTTTAAAATTTTCATAACACATAACTTATTTATTTTTAATTAAGGATCCAATTCAAACTATTACGTTAATGTTGTAATAAAAGGTTCAATATGAGTAAAGCAACGTAAACAGTTTCTTAAAAATGTTTTTGCAAACTTCAAGTCTTCGGATTTACAGCAGTCTTTTGCATTTTGCTTACTTTATCAATATTATGTTATACCAAAACACCAAGTTAAGGAAGTACTACTAGATAACTTAAAACATAACAATAATAAATAAATGAAAAATCAGAAGCTACGTATTAAATAATTCTTTGATAACGCTGATATAAGTCAATCGTTGTACTAAATGCTTTCATACAATATATTCCTTAATATTATTTTATTTCATTTAAGCAGTTTCATGTTAACAAAAAACTTTAAAATGATTTACTAGAGTCAATTGGAAAAGCTTCATAATAATAATTATTATTACTTAGTTTTCTTGTGTATATTATTTTCTACTTTGTTATTTTCTATTAAGTATAAGTTAATTGTTTTGTATTCAAGCAATGCGTTTTCGGTATTTCTTTTTTTTATCATTACTTTCATTGTATTTTATATTTGTATTGCCCTGAATACTAATTTCTCTACTCTGAATGTTATCTGGTAAAGAATGCATATTAGCGTTCCGTTTACCTTTTGCTTTGAAGCAGATATCTCTGGAAGATATTTTTGGTATTTTTTTTACATTATCGGAGTTTTGGTAAGGAACCCTGTTTAAAAAAAAAACTAAATATAGCCTTTGTCACTCAAAGATAGTATAGCTTTCCAACGGTGAAAGAATTTTTGAAATCGGTAGAGTAGTTTTGGAGCCTATTCGAGACAAACAAACAAAAAATCAAACCTTTCCTCTTTATAATATTAGTATAGATCTATAAATTAAAACTGTTAAATTGTGTTGATAAAAACGATCATCTTCAGGCATAGTGTCGAGTACCAACAATAGATACGTCTTTTGGGTCTTATACATTTGTCTATACAAAAAGTATATATAGCAATATATACCGATAGGAAATATGTCTCAATATATTTAAACTACCAAATTCTAATAAGCTTGCAAATCTTCTTCTTCCTCCTGGAAGTTTCCCAGCTTTAGCCAGGGTCTGCTAAACCTGGGAGTTTCCCAGCTTTAGCCAGGGTCTACCTTACATGTTGTGAATAGTTTTGGCTAATTGTTTTTTACGACCGGCCGCCTGCCTGACATAAACCCTCTTTGGGAATTCATTAATCAGTGATGTCTAAATACTCTTAGAAAGTACATATGACTCGGAAAAATCACATTGGTACTTGCCAGGATCGAACCCGCGCCCTCATGCATGAGAGGCGGACCTTTTAACCACTAGGTCTCCACTGACACTTCAAGCTTGCAAATCATATACTATGTAGGTATAAAGCTATGGATGAGGCGGAAACGCATACCCCTCACAACTTGTGTTGGTCGGCCAGGCGAAAGCCGGGAGTAGGCTGCCATGATTGCGGCCCTGCGGTGGACTCGGCCCAGCACACCCTCGAGGTGTGCCCAAGATGGGCTGTGCAGCGCCAAGACCTTGTGGCGGTTCTCGGCGGAGTGAACTTGTCGCTTTCGAGTATCGCAAAGAAGATGCTCGAGAGTGACAGGTCCTGGCTGGCGCTGTCCTCCTTCTGTGAGACGGTCATGTCCACGAAGGAGGCATCTGAGCGGGAAAGGGAGGATGCGGTTGATGCACCCTCCCTCCGCATACGACGGACGGGGGTGCGACACAGGTTATTCCGACGCCTCCAATAGCAGCCCTGCTCCCCGGGCTGGGGTTGGGCTGGTAACCCGGCTCCAGTGAAAGCCCGGCGTCGTCGGGGCGATCCTATTTGCTGGGATCGCCTGCTTTCTTCGAGGGAGTAAGTCCGGTCTTTGCCAGGACCGGCCAGTCGCTGGTGTGCCATGTCGCTGACAGATCCGGGGTACACCGACATAGCGGACGATGGCTTTCGCATTGGTTTTGGTTAGTAGGGGCCTACCCTGGCCGAGTCTCATACATCCCATCCGGTCCCACTAAGGCCGGATGAACGGCTCGTAAAAAGAGTTTCCCTGCGACATCAAAAAAACAGGTATAAAGCTATGAATATACATTAATTTCTTGGCTTGTAATATACAACAAATGTCTTGATTCTTAGTTAACCGATAGTCACAAATTTGTTAATTAACTTTGAAGCTGTACCGCAGTGTAAAACGTTGTTAGGACAAAAAAAATATATAAATTGATTTTACAGGGGCTACCTATTATAAAAAAATATACATGTATAAAAGGTCGGATTGAAGTGATTATTGTCTTTAATGTTAGATAATAGTACTAGATCCTCAAAAATTATAAAGTTAAAACTATACCATATCAACCAACCATACCAACCATAAACTTTTAGACCCGTGATAAAAATAGTACAAAATTAACAACTGTATAAATGTGATAAAATGAAAAGTCCGCAAATTATAATTGCAATATCTACATTGTCTCCTTTTATTCGCAAAAAATTGTTTCAACAAAAGAAGAATAAACCAAAAAAAAACCTATTACGATTATTGTAAAACTTAATGCTCAAAACAGTTAATTACACACATTTAAATAAAACTAATTCATTACGGCGATCACGAGACGTGAGACACTTCATTTCGTCTGTCCGTGATCAGGGATTCGGCAAAGTAATTGTAACACCGTGCAAAATGTAAAACAGGAGTTAAGTCCGTAAAACACAATTAAGGTTGATTCAATTCAATAATAATCTATGCATATAACATATACGGCGTGTCATGTATAACATCCAGGTCATTTAGCTATCATTTATTTTTAAATATTTTTTGTGCTTTCAGATTTTCAATTTACCTAAGGCTTTTTGTTAAACTATAAATAAAATTCTTCGTAAAATGTGTACATGAAAAAATTTAAACTCAATTTATAATTTTCTTTTTCATATTATTTCATACTAAAATCATCAAATTCCAAAGACTGTCTTGTCATTATTATTATTGCTCTATTATCTGTAAAATGTTTGAGTTAGTAATTTTTCAATGAAAATTCAATTAATAAACTAAAGCATTACTTGCTTCTAGAAGTCTTAAGAAGTAAGGTACTGTGAATCGTACTATAGATAAAAACTGTTATAGAATTCTAGTAATGATAACAATATCATAACAGCTTCTTTAAATGCTGTTATAAAAGTATTTTTTTAAATGTTGTAAAACTTGTAGTAATAAAGTAAGGCTTCTGTTAATTTTAATAAAAAGGACATGGGTTTTTGTAATTTCCCTCCACTTTTAAACAAAATAAAGATGAAACAAAAAGATTACCATTTAATATATTTTTGTAACTCAGATTTGATTTTATGTTACATTTATGTTTGTTTCTGTATTTAATTGAATAAAGAATGACAAAAAACTTAAACGGATAAGTTACTTTTGAAAATCTCTTTCATCGACACGAAAGCAATTGTTTGTATTCATTTAAATGGATAGTTTGGAATGCTTCTTTGTAGAGAACCCAGAACGTAAAACAGCAGTAGTTGATGAAGTATAACTTTGAACATTCAGCGCTGACAGCACAGAAACTTCAGTCTTATTATACAAGTCTTGATATATTTGTACGTAGTGCTATTACGATTTATTCCAAGGACAAATTAACCCAAACAATACACGAAAAGGCTACTACAAATAAGTGCTTTGAAATATATAAGCTTCTTTTGTAGGTCTTTTCATTGTAAACAAATTATTCATAGTGAGAATTTATTTATTAAAAAACTTGGATATTATTTTACAAAAAGTAAGAAAGTGTAAGTTTGAACTGTTTGAAGCCATGAAATATTGAAAAACCGTTAATTCTTCCCAGAATTTTTTTTTCTTTCTTGAATCTCCTTTTGTTGAAGTGATTTTTATCTTTGAGTTCAAAGAGATATAAATATTGAGAATTAAGACTTTCGTGAGTTTTATTCATTTAAATGAAACTAATATTTTTCGGATGTACTATGCGGTTTATTTTTGGAAAAAAACTACACGTGTACCCGTGATCACGGCTATGAAAAGTAACCGAAAAGTCGGGACTATATAGTTTTTTTACAAAATTAAACCGCGTAGTATATCGGAAAAATATTAGTTTCATTTAAAAGATATTAATATTATTATTAGTCGCACGTTATATCTCGTATTACTATTACTATTTATTTTATACAAATTATATCTCTAAACCGTTTTATATTTCTATATCCTACAATTTTTGAATATATTAATACTTTCCTTGACAAGGCAATTTAATTTTTCTATGTATTTTAAGTGAGTTATGTGACAGCAAGCACCTGAGCATTGAATGTTCGACAAATGTCTGTGATATTTCTGCGGTGAAGTCGCTCGTAAGATATGCGAGATGGGATCGCTCGGAGCTAACGTCCTCCAATACGAGACTTTACTATCAAATATCTTAGGGTTATGCAACATTATACTAGAACAGTAAACAACATTCCCATAACTGCAATCAATTTTTATACACACACAGAAAATTATTACAAAATTTTATTAATGATATTGTCTCTTGAGTTTAATTTTATTTGGAACGATGTCGGATAGTTTAATCTTGTTTACAAGTAAGTTTTCTTAATTGACTAATGCAATTTTATCCATTTAGAACTTTGTACTTTTATAGTTTGTTGCTTATGAGATGTAATGAACTAATTAATGTTTCTAACTCTGTCATTTCATCATCATTTCTAGAGATGGGTAGTCATGAGTCTGTATGAGTATCTGATTTTCATTGATTTTATTATTCTAAAGCACTTCATAGACGAATACCTTACTTCCGCCTATGTTTTTAGAAACTCCTTAAAAACGTGTCTCGACTAAAGATCACTTCTGTTACAAGATAATAATGTCTTCTCGAATCGTAAAATAGAACTTTAAACAAAGTTATTTTTTTGTAAAGTTAGTTTGTAGTGTTGTAAAGTTTCGTCGTGATCTAAATTAGTATCGCGAGTATTTGAATAACAAAACAAGGAAGTGAAGAAATAGAAAATGAACGGAGTATTAAATAATAAAAGTAAACACTCTCAGATTTACAAAGTGTCGTAATTCAATCGTTGGAATTAATTACGTTAACAGAGTGTCGGGGGAGCGCGACTTCCTTCACTGACTACAAAACACAAGTTTCACCGTAATTTATAAAGATCATACCAGCCTTCATGTGACATTTTCATGTCACTTAAGATAAAAGATAGAATTAGTACATAATATATGTAAACATACAATATTGATGTTTCTGTGATAATAAAACAAATTGGATTAATTATTTAAAAAAGTTATTACCGAACCAGGAGTCATAAGATAAGATTAAATATCCTAAAAGCAACTGACGGCGATTGTGTTTAGAGCGGAACAATAACTGCATCAAAAATATTTCGGTCAGGGTCGTGGAGGTTTTCAAAGCGAAATTAATTAGAAGCATGGAGAGTACGAAGTCACCGCTTAACGAATTATTGTATTAAAGCTTAAAATACAATATCCTCCGTGAAACAGAATACGGTCATTACAGGCACAATTTTTTATATGGTTAAACTAAAATATTTAATTGTCTTCAGATCATTATAAAGACTAGAATGTTAAACTCAATGATGGAAGATTTAAGAGAGGTTATTATAATTTGTGTTAGTTTTTTTTATTATTAAATATATACAAAACACAAATTATAAAAATGCTTACGCTCGAAAAAATAAAGACAATTCTTTTCAGACAAAAATGAGAAGTAAAAAACGGGAACTAATTAAAAATCCACGTATATCTAAAACCTAAGGCGACAATCACCTTAGTCATCAACTAGCTAGGGCGTTAAAATCAATTCTAAAATTAATTCACGGAATATCGGTTAAGCCCGCAATATAATGCGATAATTTTGACCGAACAAAACAAAAAGTAGATTTTAATTAAACCCCTTTTGAATATTCGAAAACCATTTTTAAGCAAGCACGCGGACAGCTTATCTTGAACAACAAAGAAATATACGATGATTTTAAGAAGTGCCTAAAAGTATAAAACTAAAGATTCCAACGAATAAAAACCTGGAATTCTCTGTTTTGATTTCCACGGCATTCTACCAACGATAGAAAAAATAAGTAGTAAATAGAAAATCATCAGATAAAAAGAGAAAATCATCTAAATCTTCACCAGGACCCGATGGTTTCTCATATATAGTCTTTAAAACATGTCCATGGCTTCGTAAACATCTCATGAATATATACGATAAAATCTGGTCGCTTTAGCAGATCCCGGAGTGTTTTGGAAAAGCCACTTTGTCCTCATTTTCAAAAAAGATCGAGTTACTGGTCTGAAAGATACTAGACCGATAGCCTTAACAAATACTATATCTAAAATCTTGTTTTCTGTTCTACAAACGAGAATGACGTGATTCATGCTCAGCAACAAGTATTTTATGCTAAATCACCAGAAAGGGTTTTAACCCTGGATTTTTGGATGCCTAGAACACAACACTTTGCTTTTGGACAGTTTAAAAGATGCTAAAAAAGCAAGTGGCAAATTACAGTTTGTATGACAGACTTAGAGAACGCGTTCGGATCGATGCAACATGAATTAATGCTAGTCGCGCTAATATAGTACAACTTTCATCCCTTGTTAGTGATATGATGGCGTGACATTGTTCAAAATTAAAGTTTTCTATAATAACTAAAGAAGGCCCTTAAAAAGTTTGAGTTATAATATACTTTGTTTTAATGTTGTTGTTTATCTCCAATAGTATTTATTATTATAATCAATATCTTGGTAGATAAACTAATCAGCAAGGAGAAAAAATATTGGTTCAAGTATAATAATCGGTTCAAGTTTAATAATAAATACACAGAATCCATTTTAGCCTTAGCTGACAATCTCTCAATACTGACACATAACCCCAAACACTGGCGAGTACTATTGGATGAAGAGGCTAAATTCTGTGAGTGGACGGATGGGTTGAGGACAAAACCAGATAAGTCTAGTAGATCTGTGTCTCGGTGGGTGGAATACGAGATATACCTCATACGATCCGTGATTATCGTAACGAGGTAAATTCGTTTCTACGATTACGAAATATGCACCAATTAAATTCCTTGGTCGTAAGATTGATAATATAGGTTATGCTCCATCTTTAGCAATAATAGTAGATAACTTTTTGAACGTTCGCAAAAAGGTAGTTAGCCAACAGGTCAATATTGTCGAATAAGTTTGGATCTACGATAATTACCTAACTTCACGTTTAAATTGGCCTTTCCTCTTCTATGATTTTAATAAAAACCTTTTGTGAAAATTAGATGCAGGTGTCATAAAGATGTTGAAATTGTGACTCGGGCTAATGTTAAAGGCTGATTTATTGGCTTAATCAGGGATCGCAATAGTTTTGGGATGAGTTTAAAAAGGCCATCGGAGCTCTATAAACACCTAAGAATTTCTAAGAGATATATCCTGGGGAAATCCCATGATAACGTCGATACATCGCGCAGGGAAGACAAAGGTGACCCAGAACTATAGTCAAGACTTCAATTACATAGCATAAGTAGTTTAGGAGCATAAAGTAACAGAATAGGGTTAGAATTAAGCAGGAAAGTCCAAGATACTATATCTGTGATAAGTCCAAGATACTATAAAAACTTACTATATCTGTGGAAAGGCAGTTGTAATTGCTTAGCATTTGATTGACAGAGCTAACGGTTCCTTGGAAAACTAACATCCCCAAAGACCACGCCATCAAGGTCAAAAACGTATTACGAACTCACTAACCAATTCACTAGGAATAGGCTCGTCGTGGATTTGTACGCGGTGGAAGTGGAAGCGAGAGGTATATCGGCTAAATCCCTCCAGATCCTACTAAAAGTTTTGGGCCTGTCTAAAACTAATACCAATTCATTCTTGGAACGTACCTACTTCAAAGGCACCCTAGTAGGTTCTTTTTAAATTTGGTTAGGTAGAGAGAGGAGTTTGGACGGTGGATGTGAGCGTTAAAAGCAAATTAGATAGGGCCCCCTTAAATCTACAACTGGGTAGCAAGTCCCAGGCACTGTTGAAACTCCTCCCCGTGCAACGCGATGGACCAGGCACTTACACTGTAAATCAATTGAATGCAAAAAGGTTACGTCTCATAACGTTTTATAATATTTATTTAATATTATTAGTCGCATTTAAATTAAGTGTGAGTGTTATATGAGAAGACTGTCACGTAATTGAAACGTTGTTTTTATATCTTACACATACACTTCTTAGACATTTTTTGTAAAATATTTATATAAAAGTGTTAACAGAGGCTCGTACTAGAAACAGAAAGTTTTAATCAAAATATTTTTTAACCAAATTGAAGCGAAACAAAGGCCGGAATAAAGTAATTTTCGACCTGCAGGCAATCTGTGATGATCGCGGACGTCACCGCGAGCCTTATACAGTGAAATTAATTTTCTGAATGAATGTTATAATATTAGAAGTACGACGAGCCCTTTTGAATGTTTTATGAACAGCTGTAGCGAACCTTTGCAAAAATAATGACTTCATCATGTAGAGCTGTAAGGGAAAAACTTCCAAATATACTTGCGACTGGCGAGCCGAGGTTTGTATCGAAAAAGATTAGTGGATGGCGTTTATAGATATAGTACCGGATGAGAAAATTGAGCAAATTAACTTTATTTTTAGAACACTACAGCACCCATAGGTTGGTGAAGGTTACAGTTAATAAACCGAATTCAAATACATTTTTTTTAGTGTTGTTTTTGCATTTGATGATTCTCAATCAACGGAATGATACTCTTTAGGGTATAATAAGTTCTCTTCTGATTTTTATTGTTTTAAACGCATCAGAATGTGTAAAATATATTTAATTTTTAAATATAAAATAAATATTTTAAAATATAAAATAAGTAAATTTAATATTTTTTTAAACTTTGATTTGATATATTTTATGATATCATTTCTCTTTCAAAATATAAAACATGAGTAGTCTCACCAGCTCCTGTCTGAATGCAACTGAGAAACTTCTTAAGCAGTATTGTTTAATGAGTTAAGTTGAGATATTTTCATAACACTCCGCGTTTTGCTGGTAACTAACTTTAAACGAGAAAGTAGAAGCCATCATCTACAGGAACATCTCTACCAAACATATTACACTCAATAATTATGTATGTTGACTGGGTTGCTTTACACTAATTTCATTTTAACATTTCTAAAACATTCATGGATATATATATATATATCGATAATTTTTATTAATTACTTATATTTATGCTGATTTTGCCCTGTGAATATTGTATTGCATATATGAAAATGTTTTTAGTAATACTGTGGTTTATTTGTGTTTATTAACGTGGTAAACAAAATTTGTTCCAACAGATCAAAGCTTTGAGGCACAAAGGTGTTTTCGTATCGTTTATAAACGAGCATAACATAAAATATTGAAATTATGTAAATGATTCATACATCGTTAAAGATTTAATAACAATAACTATTAACGAGTATGAAACGGTTAGTCCTTGCTCGAAACAAATTTTATGTATTTATTTATCATATTTAAGTTTCGGTAAAAAACATGAATCGTTTATTTTAATATTACAGGTGTAATAACTGTAAAGTAACTTATATTATATCGATGTGTATTTTATTTAGAGACTGAGACATCGATAAGGAAGTTATTACATTAGTTTCACACAATACATAAGTAGAGGGAACCAAAGACTCTTGTATGATGCTTTCTTATAAAAATTCAGATATTTGTAAGTAGACTTCTGTAAATGTAGTTAATTAAAATTATTTTCCCAAAATACAACACGCTTTCAAATAAAAAAATGTCCTCAAAATGTTGATGAGAGCCGTTTTATATTCACGGCGGGTCCAAAATGGTTTTGATTTATGAGGAGGCGCTTGAAATGTTGTTTGTATGGGCTCCATCGTAACAGACCTTTTATTATATTTGTCAATATCGAGAGGAGCTTTGAGAGGAAATTGATAGCTTTTATAAAAACAATATTGAATTATGTTAAAATTACATATTCTAATTCCAACTATACCACGTGTCCGTCATTAACTTCTTAAAGTACGTATCACGTATGAATTTATTTGATCAGTTAAAACATACAACATGTAATTCTATTTCAATGATTTAAAAAAATTGTATGAAAAATGTTTTGTTCGATGAATAACTTGCAATCGAACAATCACGTTACGTTTGGTCACTAGTAAATTCCCTGAGTAAAAGCAAATAAGTACCTAACACTTTGGACCATTAGAACTATCCCGATTGAACAGATTGTGCGCGTGTTCCTTAATCTCTGCGAGACTCTTATAGCGTAACATGAATTAAAACTTTAAACCATTCAACTGAGGAAAACAAGAACAGTACGAGGATGTTGAAGATGCTGCCAGTTATAATACTGAGGACATTGTACATTAACCTATGTCATTTTATTTTACTTATATTTGTTATTTCAAGCACATGTTCCTCTGATACAACTGTGCTCTCAAAGCGTGTTTTTTA
Source organism: Danaus melanippus (assembly GCA_010014825.2). Classification (NCBI taxonomy): domain Eukaryota; kingdom Metazoa; phylum Arthropoda; class Insecta; order Lepidoptera; family Nymphalidae; genus Danaus; species Danaus melanippus. The sequence continues at coordinate 124,218 of JAAAKD020000207.1, forward strand.
TTTTCCTGTAAAATAATAAACGATAAGTGATATTAACCATTACAGTATTATTTAAAACGTTTACTTCATATCGATATTTGAGAGACCTGCACGAACACGTGATCTTTGAATTTGACACAGTCGAAGTTTATATGGGGAAATATATCCAAACCACCATTTTATAACAAATGCATTGGAAATGCAGTAAATTCTTTCACAAAACCTATTATTTATAATTCTGTGAAGATTCCTCAATGTGTGTATAGTGACTAAAAGTCAAAAACTGATATTTTTGTTCTTCTATTTAGACATTATAACTAAAATGAGGTATTGGAAAAATGTTACCTATAAAAGCCATTGAAATACACGACAGAAGTGTGTTGCCGATTTGCCCAATTTTTATATAGTCTCAGCTAATAACCCAATAATAAGATTTTGAAACAGACTGTTCCTATTCTCTTAATTTTATTACAACAGTAATATTTAACTGTATGTTATGTACCGCTCCTAAACAGGATTTATTTTATATTATCTTAAAACACCACGTAAGCGTGAGATTTACCAGTAACTGAGAGAGGATACGGGCCACTATAAATATTCCAAGTACAATCGGCTTAACTAATTAAGTTAACCGTCACGTCGCCATGCCAATATATGGTGTCAGGCAGACCGGGTACTGCGAGCGACTCAGCCAGTACACACAAGTATGTGAATAAATTATTGAGAGGGTTCATTGTGACATTTTATTATGAATGAATGCGAGCGGTTAAACTTGCCTTTCTAGATTTAGAAAAGATTGAAATTTTCACTCAAAGAAGATATATCATATAGGAATGTGTTTACGAGAAGTTGATAAAATATTTTTTGTTTTTATTTAAAATTAAGAATATTTTTATAATTTGCTTTACATCATTCTACAACCGCAAGTATCTTGCCATTGAAATAGATTTTATACGTGTCATTTATTATTATTATTGTCTTTTTACAAAATCCGAGATTTTTTAACTATCGTTGCAATTTATCAGTCAAATTTGCAAAAAAAAATCATTTTCTCTTTTCTTCTTATTTTTTTTTAATGTTGTTTCATCAAAATGAAATAGCATGAAAAGTAACTGGTTGTTTACATAGGTAAATATTTGTTTATATTAGTACGAGTAAAGTTTTTTTTAATCTTAATTTTTATATAACCTTCTAGGTGTTGTTTGTTATAGTAAATTTCAACTTCTTAAAACTTTTAACAATAATTCACAATTGTGACGATATCAATACAAAAAATAAGAGACGACTTTCGAACTTCGAAATGTTTTATTAATACCTTTAGAATTATTAATTATTATTTTATGCAAATACAAAACATAGTTCATAACATAAATGATTCAAAGAGTAAATATAACATATGTATGTGTTTTATATGTTACATCTAATAATTAGTTCTAATTATTCATATAATAGAAATGTTTTGTTGCATTTCAATTAATTAAATATGTACTAGTTTATATATTTTAGAATCATTACAGTAATACAAAAATCGATTCTTGTTAGAGCTCAAATAAATGAGATACGAGATGGTTTGAGTTTTTGAAAAAAAAATTAAATTATGCGAACAAATGAAAACAAGAAATTTTAGTGCAATCGTTTAAAATTCAAAGAATATTGTTTATAGAGCCGTGACTTATCATCTAGACGGGAAATGCTTCAGAAAATCTTAAAAAATTCTGTGAAGGATGCTTAAATACGTTCCTCGGAATTAATTTGACATAAAAATATTACTTTGATTATAAGGCTCTTCTCTTTTAGAGTAGACAGTAAACGTGGACTGTAACCATTGAAATAGCAAATAGAGTTGGTAAAATGCGTCTGTAAATTATCAAATTACTATTACAGATGGAATGGGTTATGCGCAACTTCTCATCTTTGAGAATAGAGAAAAAGTGCCCAAAAATATAATTGTAGGAACTGTTCTCGGTAACCAAAAATCTGGATGCAGGAGTGCTTAGAGTTGGCTAGCTTCTTAAGTCTTTGATTATGAACAATTATTCACTGTTTAAAATAGATATAACGTGAATATGTATTATTAACATTAAATATTAAATCTTTACAGAACTCTCACTGATTTTGCAGAACTTTGAAATTCATTTTCCAGATGTTCTGTTTGATGAACCATGTTATAAAAGTTAATAAATCGATAACTTAGTAAACTGAGTAACGTCACATTAAAGGAGACTCTTTTTTTAGTTATCATAAAGTTTATATATCCAGTTTGCAAGTGAAATCTGACAGATCAAAATATTTTTTTTTTAAATGTTTGTCTTTAAGTGCCCCAACACTGTGTTAGGAGTTTTTTTTATATTTTTGTAAACTTTAGTATATTTTAATTTTCCGATCTCCTGACTTTCTATTTTACATTTCGAAGTGAATTACATTTTACTTTGAGATAAAGATTTTCTTTTGCTGCCGTTAAAAGGGTTACGGACTTACAGAGCCCTCTAAGTTAAAACTGTAAAAAGATACTCAAGGCTCTTAGCTTGAGGACTTGTGAGCTCTGAGGATTCTTCTAGTTTTAAATATTAACTTATATTTATATAGTATTTTTTATAGTATTTTTGTATATATGAAATTCATAATTCTTTCTTTTTGTTATGAATTACTTAATTTCAGAATATAATAATCTTGTCTCAAAACCATTCACTTTTCTAGTTTTGATGATTATTTATTTTCCTCTCACATTTCAATAGCAATTTATTTTTATCCTACGTCAAGCTCGTTTTTGTAACCACAAATGTTTTTATTGTTTTTATTCCTTTGAAACTATCTTTTCAATGGTATTTTTCTCTAAACAAAACTTTCGTCTCTAAACATGTCCAGGAGATCATATTAGAATCCTTCTCATCATATCATCATAAGCAAATTAAGGCGGCATATGTTCGAGCTGCGCTTCAATGTACTTTAAACTTTGTGTTTGCTGTAGTTTCCTTCAGACATGTGTTAACAAAATTAGCCAGAGTTGGCAAGATAAAGTTTGTACTGGACCGAGGGAACAGATTCAATGTTGATTTCATCGTCGTAAAAAATTAACGATCCTCGCTCTTTAATTGTTTTTTAAGTTGCGTACACATTTTATTATATTTTCACAATTTGTTTGAGCTTTAATATTTTAATCAACGACCAAAATTAATTTATTTTAAAGATGTATTTGTAACAAATTGTCTACTTTTTAAAGCACATTCTAATACGCCTCGTTTGTTTGACGTAGAAGGGATTGGGCTCACAACAATCAACTAACAGAACACAACACTTGTACACTTTGGTGTGAACCAAACTTCCTCTTCTGATGTGGACAGCTCTGGTAGATCAGCGGTCACCTAAAAAAATCCGAACTATGTATGATAACGTTTTAAATTTGCTAAGATTAAGGTGACTGTGGTGATTAAATTGATTTGGCTTTTGCATAAGAACAAAAATATCCCACAAATAACAGTTAATCAGATGAATAGTACTGCTTCAAGCGATTGCCAAAGTCAATCATTTTATAAAAAAAATTCAATATTTTCATGGTCTCCTTAAGATTTTGTTAGATTAAATAGTTAGCTAATATTTTAATACAGAAGATTCCTTCGAACAGAATAAATTAAATGCCGACTTTTTAGAATCGACTTTCCAAAAATTATAGCAGCAGATATTTTTAATGCACCTTAATACTTTTTGTGAGTGGTCTTACTTTTTCGCTTCCCATTACTACTTCGTGAGTATTATGGACAAATTTTCTTTAATTGTCTCTAAGGTTTCTATCTCATGAGATTTTATTATCTTTGTGGGAGTGTCTTAATAATTTAATTTCCGAGAACAATTTTCGAGAGTAAGTACAGGATTTTTCAAAACCCATTACCTGTCTCTGTTAGTTTTTTCTGAAGAGTAACATTTTTTGATAAACCTTAAAGGTAAATGCTTTTTGGTCCATTGTATTCACATACTGAGGATTCGTGAACTGTAATATTTCTAAAGTCAACATTAATTATGTGAAAGAGGCCAAACTTGTTACACTTGGAAAGGCAATATTAGCCTGACGGCACGTGAATATTAAAGTTCCGATGTACATCAATGTATTATTTAGAATTTAATAAACAATTTTAATATAGAGTTTAATAGGGAATTGACTTCATTTAAATAACACAGTAGAAGTTTAGATAAATACAAAGATTACACCCATACCTTCTTGTGTTTTTCACAAAATTTCCTTAATGCGTTTCTTTAAAACAATTTTACCTTAAAGCTTTTATAACAAAGTGGTATATAAAAGTAAATAAATCAATATTTTAACATATTTTTTTAAAATTACAACATTATAATATCAATTTACTTTCTTTTGGATTTCCTCTCAAACTTATCCGACGAATAATGTCTGAGTCACGATTGGTTCATATTTCAAGAGATTTCAGTCATGAGAAGAGTCTTATCGGAGTGCCTTGTATAAGTTCCTACTTGAGACTCTAATAAGCGAAAACATTCTTTTGCTTTATGTAAAACTGAATCCACCTTGTAGCGTTTTATTATTATGAACTTACTTCACTTACTTCTGATTTTTCAACTCATAATCTTTTATTATGATTCTCCAAAATAGTGAAACTATTGGCATTCTCCTACTGAAACTTGAATATATAAAATTGATGAATTCATTGTCATATTTAATAAGTATTATGTTCATAAATTTAAAATAGCTTGTATAAAGTAAAGTTTTCAAACAATGCAATTCGTAGTCATATTTTCAAGTATGTAGTATTTACAAAAGAGCCTGTTACTGAGAGAGGCTTTCCTTGCGATATTCGAAGCGAATTCTTAGCATCATATTTGTGAGATCCGCCGAGTTGACTCCTTGCTATTAGTAATGGGATGTTATTTGTAACTGGATCGAGTACTAGACAATACACTCATAGAATTTTTCTGGACATAACATTATTTTCTAGAGATACTGAATCGATCACTGCAGACAGCCTGCAATGTATGTCGTCATCGAGGCGGGCTGCTATTGGTCGATCATGTCGTCATAAAACTAACGGACTATTGCAGCAACAGTGACTACCGAACAGTGATTTGCTAATATATATATTTGTTAAATTACTCTCCTTGTAGGTAAGTTTTTCAATTTTTATAATTATAATAATAGTCATAAGATATCTTACACAATATGTTCTTCTATTTTCAATATAGCCTTAAGGTAGGTAGAAGGTTTTTATGGGTTACTTATTTCAGTGTCTGCTATGATTATTATTTTTAGTGACTGTTTAAACATGTGTTTGAATTTGTTTTCTGTATTTTTTTTAAGTGGCTAAGAGTCTCCTAAGTGGGAAAATTTTCTGAGTACTAATTTTATTCAAAAATCATCATTAACACCCATGTATACGAGTGTATTTCATTTTTTTACTTTTATTTAGGAATTAGATTTCTACGATTCCATAAGATAAAACTAATAAACCCTCCATTTGGAATCAGAATGTAGTTAAAACGCACGTAAGAAGTAGAAATAGGTTTTTTTATTCCGTCTACTAACTACTAGTGCTTGGTTTTCCGGGTAATTAATATATTGGACTACAACCACAAATAAAAAAATATAGAATAAAATTTTAAATGAATATTATTGTTTTTAACATTAATTCAAAATTGGAATAATACTTGAACCAAAATTGGCATCGATTATTTTTGTGAGAAAACTTAATAAAGGATATCTAATCTACTAGACGCTTGCCAGAGAATGATAGTTTAAATGAAAAGCAACTGAAGACGATATTTTGAATGTTGCAGGTTCAAATCCTGCTCGTGGCAATGGATTTTTCATTCTATAATTACTATTTGATTTTTAATTCTTTTATAATCATCAAACCGAATCCAGACCTAAGCCAATCCACTAATGTATTTCATAGATTTTTATTATAAAACAGCTGACTACATCGGTTCACAAGTTTTGTACATGGTTAATGAAAATTCCGAAAACTGTCTACCTTTTCTAGATAACATTTCATATCAATCGAACAGATATAGATATATTTTTCATATCTACGTATAAGTATCATCAGTTAAAGGAAAGCTTGTTCAAATAATCCGGATGAGAGTTATTAATTTTTGGTCTTAGAATTTTCAAGATGATGAAGCATTGTGATATCGCGTCATATGAATTCAAATATCCGAGAGGCTTATAGCGTGAATTGGATCTGAAAACTGAGATTGAAGCCTCTGATTTAGATTGCATTGTTAGAATAACGTATGGCTTATTGTGATTTCGATGGATTTTTTAAATTATTCTCCTATACTTTTATAAGTCTTTATGATTTCTTAATTTTTTGTTCGTATTTATTTCGAAGGGATAGAAATCACTTAAAGACAAGATTCGATTAAAACAAATATCATGATTCTCTTTTATTGCATTAAAACTAAGTTAATGTTTTTATACTTAAAATACTGTCTATCCTTATTAAATTTTGTCGATGAGACAAAGAAAATACTAAGTAATTAATTTCTTCCTAGCCAAGCCCTCTTCATACTTACTCTATTATACAACTTGATAGGTATTGAACATGTGTTTCATTCCGTAGTTAGTGTTGACCACTTCATGACTAGTTCCCAGGCTTAGACTTGGTTTTAAAGTTCCGTTAGTAAACTTCCTCCGACTTGCTAAGTACAGGCTTGGAAAGCTTAAGGAGTTCTAAGTACTTTGGACGAGATTCTCAGAACGTGTAAATTTTTACATAAAATTCATATCACTTTGGCTAAAAACTCCACTGGGGACAATATAAACAAATGTTTTGTGAAGTCAACGATGGTGAAAGGAATTGTTGGATTCAGTATATCTCATATTATCTCTTTTTTATGGTTTCAGGGATATCGAGAATGGCTTTCACGTACGTGCTTATTATAATATATATGTATGTTATAAAATAATTAAGATAAGAATAATAAGAGGATTTTGATCCAAAATTCCAAGATTTATGAATGTTATTTATAGCAATTATTATTAGTTATTTATAGCAACCTTTAACGAAGTGTTATATACAATTGTATTATTAGAGGTCATATAACATAAGAGGCCACTGACAGGATTCAGTATGACAGAGGGGTCATTCTATTCTACATAGAATTAATATAAGTGACTTTTCCGTTCACAGTTCAACCCTATTAAAGCTGGCAAAATAACTCGAGTCTTTCCACAACCGCAATATTAAGGATTGCTAAAAAAAAGTTCGCTTCCCTTTTATAACCATTGAATGTCGTAAAAGGAACCTATTAGAGGAAAAGGTTCATTTGTTCAATATTTCTCGAATGCTAGTCAATACGTTCACAGTTTTTGAAACTCAACGTTTATTTTATGTAACATTTATGTGAATCCTAAAATATTATTATTTGATAGCATTCACGTTAAAAGGGATTGAAGTACAGCACTACAATTTATATCGTAATTACTAACCAAAAGTGCTTATGTTATTTTAATATAACAAAATGTTCGTTAAACTAATGCTCTCATTATTGTGACTCTGTACAACTGTAGAACATTTTTACTGGTAAATGTTCTGAGACTGAATTAAATTCAGTATGTTTTTTATCGACATAAGCACAAAGTAGACTTTTATTATTCTTTTGTTTTTTGGTAAAGCTTGGTTAAGGTTCTGTACTAATTGCAGACTGTACCAAACTAACCAGGAATATCTTTTTTTGTCAGAGAAACAGGTGTTATCCAGAGATATAAATTTTGTTATTCCGATGCACGTTAGTAGGCTTCTATGTTATATGGTCCTGCCTAGCAAGAGAACTGTTCCTGCGTTTTTTAGATGGGTAGAATACAATTCTTTGCAATATTCTTCTTATTTATGTACGAATAAAATTAATTCAGAAGCATGTATGATTTAACATCAATTATATATGTCGGCGCGATTACTATTTGAATAATTAATAATTGAGGGTAGTTGAAATTATCAGGTGTCACCCGCATAATCGCCCGTATAGCCAGCTGTGCAAGTGTAGTAATAACAATGAGTATTGGTTGGTAT
>JAAAKD020000207.1:132329-185482 GCA_010014825.2 Danaus melanippus
CGAAGTGAGGTTTTCGTCCAACGGGCTGCGAGGTTACCTTGGGTAGCCTCAGGGCGTGCCGAGGCTACCTTCGATAGGCTCAGGGCCTGACGACAGTCAAGACGAAAGGCAATAGTGACGTCAGTTAGGCTGATGTCACTCTTTTTAAAAACCACGTTTTGGATTTTTCTCCGACATATATTATTCTAAGTAAAACTAACTTTCAACTGATAAAAAGGGTAGCAAGAAGGCTTATTAATTTTGTAATAGTAGTAAAGTCTAGTGTTGCGAACTAATAATGTAGCCATAAAAACCAAATTGCCAAGGTTGGCCTTCACTTGGATTGGACCAAATGAAGATGTTACGACCAGTGGTAATTACTGTGACCGTATCGCTTAAATTTTATGTATTTAATAAGGTTTAATGAATATACATACATAACTTTTTAGCTTCATTGAATATCAAAAATATTGTATAATTACAAATGGTGCTTTGCTATATTAAATAGATGTTAATTCTTTAGCATAGTGCTGAAAATTTGTTATAAACTCGTATTCTAAGTTAGCTGACTACTACCAATATAATATGCTAAGACACATAAAAATTAAGTAATAAGGGGTATTATGTTATATTTTGGTTTTATAAGGTTATTTATTGTCTAACTCAGTCTGAGGGTGACATGACGCCTTAAGATAGGATAGCATTTTCAAAGTTTCATACGAAGCACTTGAATTATCATTGTGGTTATAATTTGTTATCTCCATGTTAATAATAAATCTAAATTCTTTGTCCTCTTAAATGTGTTTTTTTAATGGCGCTGTTATAGTAAAAAGGGGTATGATGAATTTATATCATTTACTTTAAAAAAAAAATTATAAAACAAATTCGAGTCGTTTTGTTTTTGCAGATCAATTATAAAAAAGGATCCAAAACTGATCCCTGGATCTGGAGTTTAATTGTTGCTCTATATGAAAAAAAAAATCTCATTTACAAAGATAAGGAAATCTGAGAATCAGATAGTATGGCAAGCGGAATTGAATATTTTTGAAATCTATAAGGTCTTGGACTACTTATGTCCATTGGCTGTTGTAATTTTGATAAGGACCAAGACAAACCATTTTAAATTACATATTTTTATGTACAGTTCAATTTCCTGCAACGCAATGAACCCGGAACCCGGACGGTGAATCAATGGAATGTTGAGAAGTTTCGTCTCTTAGAAAAACTGTTTGTATACATTAATATGCAAGTAATTGTACCTAAGTTCATTCATTGGGTTAGACCAATTATAATAATAACTCTAAACGAAAACACGACCATGATAAAATAACTTTATATATTAAAACTAACTTTATTTAAAAAATATATTATTATTGATAAAAAAGCTCTAATATTTTCTAAAAGTATTAAACAATAATAATTAATTGAAACTATATTTAAATTTTCGGACCATATTTTGTTTATGTTTAAATTGTTCCTGAAGAATGTTTCTAAGTTTTAACAAAAAATCATTCAAACTTTGCCATCGTGCTTGAAATCTGATTAATTGCACCTTGTCATGAAATTGCTTTATACTTTCGTAAACTTGGTAGTCTGTTATTACTGTACATTAATCTTCTCATAATAATTAAATTCCTCAAATAATAAAATTTCGTATTTATTCTGCGAATAATACCGGAAAGATCCATAATAATCAAAAACAAACCTTAAAATCATTTAATTTCGTTGACAGCGAGGAATGTGTTTTGTAGTAAAATTCAGAGAAGAATTGACGAACACATAGAAGATCTGTTGTTTTGAAGAAATGAAGTCTAAAAATAAAATGAATTTTATAAAACAATTCGTATATTGACTCCCTTTGACAAGTATTCAATAATGACAAATCCCTTGTGTTTGCTTCGGAAAAAAATGTCATCAAATTAAAAAAAACTTTTAAGGAACAACTAACCCTGAGTAAATATATCCGTATTATTCAACGATTTAGAGAGATAAGTGGAAGGTTTATGTACATACACACAGTTTAATTATAAGAAGAAAATAAATGCGCTCGTCTTAATTTCATACTTGAGCTTTATTACATACGACTCAAGGTTGAAACAGTCACCAACACAATAGTATTCAATTCGCTAAACTTAAATATTTTATAAGAAGTTAATGTTAATATGCTTGCGTGAATCAATAAGAAAGTAATCGACGACGAAAAGCAGTTGTGTCGAGGAAAGTGGACAAATAACCCGACAACAGTCCTTGATAGCAGTAACATATGAAATACATTATGATTGTATCTGGTCATACAACATCTCTATTTAGAAAACAACTTACAAACATGACAATCGATCAATTATTATTTTTATCCATGTCAGTTAAATATTTTCGTTAAATGTCAATGAGAAATGTATTGTTTGAGGTTTAGTCAATAACTGTTTTTTTTTTTTATATTACATGGAAATTTCATCCACAGAATATGTTTAGTCCTTTATATAGATTTAATATAAGAGTTTACATTTCAACTCCCTTGTAGTATTTCTACGTAAGTTACCGCAGTTCATTCTAAATAACATAGCGATGAACTCAAGGAGCTCAGTAAGAGCGTTTCATATTGCTTTAATTGGTGTCTTTGGAAGTCATCCCAGTAACCCACAGTTTTAAATTAACCTCATGTAAATTGTCAGGGAACATGTTACCATTTGAGAGTCCTCAGTAATTAAGTAAATTAACAAATACACTGCGAGATACTAACCTCGTTTAAATGACGCGATGCCGAAATAAGATAAGACAAATATTATTTGCGAATTAATCTTGACAAAAATTTTCCATTTATTATACTTAATTCTAAATGTATTTATAGTAATAATAGTATTGCTATCATCTCGATAAATTTATAACTTCAATTACTTCTGATATCTTTATTATAACTTAAAAAAAAACAGGTTTAGAAGTACAGTATCAATTCCTACTTTGGAAACCTTTTACAATAATAAACAATTATAACACCTACAAAAAAAACATGCGTTGAGTTTTTAACGAAAAATAATAATAGGTATTATTTTCGTGTAGAGGTCCATTTACACATTGCTTCTTAATTTCTCCCGAATTTAAAACATGGGACGCGGTTCGTATATCAACAATCTTTGTGTTAACTACATATTACACAAACTGACGGTAATATCTTAAAAACTCTGTTTTGCAATCCTGATAATATTACAATAACAACATAGAAACTTTTATGGTCACAGATCAGTGAGATAGAATTTTTATATTAAGAAGCAATAAAGACTGTAACTACAATTTTGAATCTATATTAAAAATTAAAATTGGTGTATTTTTGCTAAACATTCCCTTATACATCTTAGCAGATGATAACTTCTTGTATCTTACTGTCGGAAGGTGCCGTTGTAGTTTCCGTTATCCACCTGTTAAAGTTTTTGCCAACTTTGAACAGTACCAAAGTATGTATATTAAGCTTCGTCACCATGTCATTGCGGAGACATTAGTTTCTCAAACTAAGCGAACCATACTCGTGGAATCTCGACCCAAAAATCCGATATCGTCGGTGATATACTGAATGCTACCATTCCTGTGTTAACATTCCTTTAGGTCATCCAAGTACACAATCTACGTTGGAATTCATTTTTGTGATCACTAGAAGCTTTTTGAAAACAAAAATCAAAGACCTTCGCTTGAGAAAAACCGACTAGGTTGTGGTACAATAATGACCTAGAAAAGGTTAATTATCTTATTATACACCATCTGCTTGTTAATATAGATACAGAAGGTACATTTACCAAAATATATTATAAACTATATTTTAGCCTCTTTGTTCTCTGTAACGGATGGAGCAATTTTAGGCACACCTTTCCGACAAACGACTGATGTAAAAACGAAATTCTATTTTAGTTATTAATTTTTATAATCGTAATACATTTAATAATTGTATAATTGCTTAAATAAGTATAGTTTATTCAAGAGTAACTTGGTCCATTGATATCGTTTAAATTTATGTCCGTGTAGTGAACATTTTTATTGATATTTTTTAATTACAATATAATCAGGAATGATCATTCTAAAACTAATGCACTGTACACTAGCCGTAGTCTCAGTACTTTTTTCTCATTATGTATTGGAATACGAATATAATATTTAAACAAAAGAAAATTTCTATGGCTTCACAAAATTCAATTAAAAGATGTTCTAAATAAATCATATACCCTTTATTGTGCTTTAATTTCGGGATGGAAGCCTTTTATATATTGAAAATTCAAAGAATTCGGGCTTTTTGTTCGTAGTACATTCAAGGTTAAATGTCGAATATTTATAACTTAACTAGAAAAGATTTTTTGTGCTGTTTTATATAAATATATGTATAAATCTGTCATTAATATTGCTTGAATATAACAAAAGATACTTAATATCATAAAAAATATCTTTTATCTTAAATACACATCGTGTAGTAAAATATACATTTTTTATTAAAGTTACCACAGAGTCGCGCTAATAGATAATACAGCTATTCGTAGTTTTTGAAGGAAATTATTTTTTTTGTGCCTTACGCTAATTATAGACGATTAAGATTGTTTATTAGCATTTTATATCATACACCGGTTTTTTTTGTTTAAAATATATAAATTGAACCAAAGGCGATTATATTACATAAAAAATATATTTGTAGGACGTCTTCTTACACCATAAAATGTTTAAATGAAATAGGTTTTACAGCATAAATTTTGCGAATTATAAATTTAATAAAAGCCGCTTTTATGATACTAGCAACCTGCCACGGGCTTTCACGGTTTCTAAACAGAAAATATAAAACAGTCTGTTACTCCCAGGAGATAAAGCTTTCAGCGAAATCGCTGCAAGAATTCTTGAGTTCATCACAAATAGTTAGCCAAACAGATACAGAATGTTATACTGAAAAGATAAGGATGTCATTCATAACGACTGTTTTGTAGATATAAGATATACATTTTGCACATATATTACTTTATTATATTTCAAATAGTTTCATAATACTATATTTCTCCGACACCGAGACCAAATGTTTCTACAAAAACATTTCACAAAAACCGCTCAAACCACTGATTGCAACTGCATCAAAATCGGAGCAATTGATTATATTTTATCTCGAGCAGACAGATTGACTCCGGGGAAGGTATTATTTTATAATATGTAGATCAGTATATACTATGTAATTCATATATTATATGTATTACGGAGGTAAAGTGTGAATTAAACTGAAGATGTATTGTGTATTTAAATAAATATGTATAATCAGATCCATAAGTGCATTACTTTGAATTTATTCATGCCCTAGAATAATATATGTATAATTAATTGTTGAGAACCCACTGTGTAGAACAAAGTGTTGTTGAAAAATTAGGTCTTTTTAATTAGTTTTATTAAAATTTTGAATTTTAAAAATTGACATAATGTAGCGATGTGAACCTATAAAAATTGTCTTTATTGTAGAGATTTTTTTATGCGAATTCAGTGACTGAGTTGTCATAGCTAAGCATTTGATGATTTCTTACATGAATATAGTTAGAACTACAAGAAAAATAAATTTCACTTGAAATACATAATGATTGCAAGAAATGGAGATTGTTCTTATAAGTGGGATTTATAATAGGGTTGAATTGTGAGGACGACGAGTGCTCAGAGCTTGTTAGACAAATACTCTCGCTGCCAAAAGAGGTGTCTCTTCAACAAAAAATTCTGAATGAATAAAATTCTTTCGCGACATTTTTGTAATTTCCACACATAGCAGTAGATCACGGTAGATCACGGTAGGTGTTCTCAATAAACATTGAAACTATTTGCGTCAAGCTTCATGGCATTATTAAATTTTGACATGATGTTTTGCTTCTGTTTTTGGTTGTGTTCCTTCTCAGGTAAGGTAGAGTGATGGGATTGTGTTCTTTCATTTTTCTAGTAGATTTTTGGTGACTAGAAAAATGAAAAAAAAACGGAATAAATTTTGGTTTTAAGTCAGAATCAAAGAATAGTAGAATATTCAAAATATTTCCTAATAAAAGTTTTAGTAGTTACTAAGAGATGTTATTCATTTTTTTGCATTAATTGTTTCAAATAATTTTTGTATGATACATTATGATAGTAGAAAAAACCAGTGGAGTTACTTGAAACGAATTTTTTCAATAACAGAACTTTGTAATGCGCTTTTGAGATACATCCAATATAAACTTAAAATGCATTTAAGAAACAACTACCAAGAGGAAGAAATTTATAAATTTCAAATTGATTATAATGTCTAACAAGAATAATTCTTATGGCTCTAACAACAGTACTCTCTTTTGTCTGCACAAGACAGCATCACATGTGGGAAGAAGAAACTTCACAGCAATAGTTCGCTAACAAGCTGTTTACGATAAAAATAGGATCTCTGTTCCATATTTAGTTTTCATAGAAAATGATATCTATATATATATTTAATAAAATAGTCTTTTATTACAGACATTTTTTAAGTAGCCACTAAATAAAAACCGCAATAACCAAGAATAATTCAGTATTAATATGATTCAAAATTATGATATTAAGAAATTACTAACAACATAAGGCAATCAACCGTCTCAGCCACACCCTGTGCTCGCGTCTTCAAAAGCATAGAAAAAATAAAAACTTGTATAATTTTTTATTTGACTGGCATAATAACCCCCGCGTACGATCTGTTGAATTAATAATGACCCCCGTGTACGTCATAGAAAACCTTCAATAGAATTAAATATCCGAAAATCATGGTTTCACATTTGTTTGTCGTAAGATAATTTTTCGCAAGAAGGATGAAATGTGCAATTTTATTTATTCAATATTAAATCAACATAACTGGGGATGAGTTCTAAATGACAGGATATATTTAAGGACAAATTAGTTTTATATATACATATATTTAGATTATTTTTCGTGTACAAACTGCTTACCGTCTCATTACAGAGTTCCTTAAAATTAGGAGACATTGTGTCAATTTATATTACTTGACTTGTCGTAAAACATATTTAGGACACTGAATTGGATCTCAGATAATCTCAGAAATAATAAGCGAAAGAGAATTAATCACGCGTTTTATGTGGGATACAACAATTTTGCTGCTATTTCTAAAGCCCATTTACTTAAAAGAAATATGGGACAAAAAAAGATGTATATGAATACTTAGCTAAGAGAAGGATATCATAAAGAGTTCTATAATGGGACATAGTCTGTGGCTGTGATGTATAAAGAGATCACAAAGATTTATTATAAAGCCCCACGAATACAACTACTATTCATAATCAATGATCTTATTATATAATGTTCCTCATAAGTACTCAGATCCTTGTCATTTGGAATTCTAACTGGCATCTCCTAAACATATTTGAATGGATTTAATATTACATGGAGTTATGTATAAAGAGAAAAGAATTATCTTTATATTGAGGTCTTTCATCCGATGTTCAGCAAAGACATTGAAATAATGGTATAAACGGTAATGTATCAAATATTTTTAGGATACTTATTTATAAAGTATCGTGATTGAAAATAATTATATTAACTTCATACAAAAAATATTCTTTATACATGTCGGCGCAACAACATTTAATACCCTTATAAGGGGTAGTTGTTTGATAAGTATTTTACTTTAGAGGGTAGATGTGACGTAATCAAATCACTAATGCCACTGCGTTAGTGATTTCTTTAACAAAATTATTTGTTCTACAGATCGTTGTATGATTTGTATTAAAGAACATTAAAAGTTAATTTGTACCGGGATTTGTAATATGTAACGATTAATCATTCTGTTACTTTTAGTGAAAAGGAGACTTAATTAGTAACCAATTCGTGATCAATTTTAATCAATAATAGTTTTCTATTAACTATTAAGTTGCAATATTCAGATTGGATGTTTTAATAATTAATTACTAAAACTAATGTAATGTTTTGTGTTTATTTGAATAACTAAGATTATTCGTCATAGCTTAATATTTAAAATTAAAAGAGTAAATGTAATGATTCCACAAAAACTATTTATATTCGCAAACGTTGGCTGAAGGGACACAGTAGTGTGAGAGCCATCCAGGAGGAAGATTATCTATTTACAAGTGCTAATTAAAGTCTGAAATGAAGTAGTGAAAGTGTTTGTGAAGTGTTTTATTAGTTAAATGAAAATGGATAAGCCGACTGTTGAAAATAGTGATTGTGACGGCAACATTGTTGGCAATATGACAAGGTGCTTCGACATCAGAAGCGGGATGACTCACTTCTCCTCGTCCATCTGACAGCAATGGAGGTTGAAGAGTACCAAGGCATTTAAAGGATATAACACATGTGTGGTTGGTTTTTTAATCAAAACGGTCATAACAAAAGTGATTGTTATCACCCTTAAACAAATAATCATCTGTGGACCACGGACAAAGAGTCTTAGACCACAGCATCGACCTGCCTTAATCCCTTAGAGCCTCTGTGGACCACGGCGTACAAGACCGCTCACACCACAGCAACAACCTGAGTTCAATAAAAGTAAGCAAAGATGCGTGGAGCATTTTGCAAAAATAAAATAATAATAATAATAATAAAAAAGAACAGGTTCAGAGAATCCAAGTGATCTCTTTAATATAACGTATGTTGATACGTTGCCATATCACAACCAATTCAAACTGGTGCAGGCCACACACCAGGCCGCAGAAGAGCCGTGTAGGCGGAACAACATTGAAACCCATATAAGGGGTAGTTGTTTGATAAGTATTTTCCCTTTGAGGCTAGATGTGACGTAATCAAATCACTAACGCAGTGGCGTTAGTGAACAAACAAACAACTACCCCTTATATGGGTTTTAAATGTTGTTGCGCCGACACGGCCTTTCTGCAGCCTTGTGCGTGCCCTGCACCAGTTTGATATTGTTGTGATATACCAACGTATCACCATACATTGTTATAAAGAGATCATAACTACTGACTAAAGTAAAATACTTATGAAACAACTACCCCTTATATGGGTTTTAATGTTGTTCCGCCGACATACATATTATATCGTATGATACAAAAAAGAAAAAATAAATTAAAGGAAATGCTTAGGAGCTTAGTACACACGTTATAATTATTATGACCTCGTTGTTCCAAAAATACAAGAGATTTGTATGTAAAGCTTTAGACCATCGAAACGTTTCTATTCTATGTATACTTTTTAAGAGTTTTTAGTAGAACGTGTATTTATTGTATTATTTACACTTCGTTTGCAGTTTGGGCACACATAAACCGAAAGGATAACACACGCGTTGTTTCTTATCCCCACTCTCAGGGTTCCGCGTCCTCTGTGTAAGGAATTTATTCTATTGATTCATAAGTATCCAGATTATATAACTCTAACCGTACTGTACCAGGAAAGAGAACATATATCTCACAAAACGTTACATCCGTTGATGTCAAAAATTGTTTGAGTTATAATTTTGTGCTATGTACGGAACCTGATACATTAAAGAGAAAAACCTTTTAAGAGACGTAAAATCTTTTTATGGCATAAATCTGTGGTTCCTCAAAGCGTATTTAAATAAATAGAAGTTTTCAAGACCAATGATTTTATATAATTTGCGGAAACGTTCGCTGTTAAATAACGTTTAAATATATTTTATCTTTTAAGGTTTAATACCTGTAAGATTTTAGAAATTGTGTTTTTGGATAACTTCAGTGACTGAGCGAAAGATACACAAGACAAACAAAACTTTTAAATTATAAAGATGATTCATTGAAATCATTGGTAATTATACATATAAGTTTATATAAGAGGTTTAATAATTATATTTAAAGATTTTTGATAAATTTCTTCATTATGATGTCAAAAATTAAAAAGTAAACAATTTTTTTTAGTACCAAACATAAACAAAATAAGACTTGTTTAAAAATTTTAACAATTCAAGGAAGATATTTTTCAACGATCTTGTCTCGTGACATTACAATTGCGTGAATTCCTGTCCTTTCCCATAACTCTTTATATCGGATTGAAATGCTGTTGTTATTCATAGTGATATAATATTATTTAGTTTCTAAAATGATTTTATTATTGTTGTACCGTCACACATTTAAACTGATGTCTTCCTGAAACCATTGTTCTGATACGTATAGATACGTATTATATCATAAAGGGAATATTAATTTTATCATAATATTCTTCAAGAGCAGCAATGTCTCTCTCCACCCATATACTCGAAGCTTCCTTTACCTAATAAAATAGTTTCATGTGATTTCTCGTAAATGTATGTATGATATGTATATTAATCATTATATACAACGTGATGTCTGACTGTAGTCGCGAAGTTGCATGATAACAAATAACTTAAAACTAATTACAACTAAGTAAATAACAGAAGTAGATGTTGATGGCATGAGAACATACCATCGGTGTTCTCACATGTTTAAAAAGACCTATTTAAATTTTAGTAATATAATATATTTTAATTGGTTGTAATTTCCACAAAAACCAAATTTTCTTTTACTTTTAATATGTAATTGTAATAAAGTAATTAAAACTCTACAATTACAAAATTTTGATGGTAATAAAGCTGACTGACTGGAGCTCCATCCTACGTTTGAGCTTCTAGTTTCGCTTCACCTATCTAGGAATCTTTAATTCTATGTATTTTATAAGAGAAAAAGTATAAAGATCGTTGGTTTCATGTAGAAAATAGAATAAAGTTTCTTTGGAAACCTACTTTCTGAAGAAAAGTTCATAATGCACTGTAGCGATACAACGAATTTAAACTTAAAACCGAACCAGGATGCAAGTTCTATGAGAAAAGAATTTTTTAAAATTCAATTTAAATATCAGCATAGGATATAGTAAAATAATTCTCAGGTCTTAACGTTCAGAGTTCTATTTCGCTTGTCTAAAACAAAACCAACATATGGGATGAACAAACTGGTAAACGACAAACTTGTTTTCATTTTAAACTATCGCCTCACAGTGTCTTGGAAATATCTAATGACTATTTTCAGTTAAATTATAGTTTTTTTAACTTACTTGTTGTAGATAACTTTAAATTATTAATAGCTTTCTAATATTTCATAATAAATTTCATAGCGGATATAATTCACAACATCACCAACCGCTTTTTAACCCCTAACATTATATTAATGCTAACTCGTCACTTGTCATTTTAAATTAAAAAATAACTGAAAATTAATTTTGCTTTGAGGCCGTCCGTAGCGTCGTAAAATATGAAAAGTCATCATAATCTCCTGATGACCAAAAGTTGCTTTTATGAAGCTGTTGTTTCAACGTGCATTGTTCGCGAAATTAATTTTTATTTTTAAAATAATTAAATAAATATTATTGCATACAATTTGAATGGAAGAAATTGACTTCTATGCTTAAAGAAAGGCACACATTTAAGTCGTTTATTCGTCACATGATGTCGTTGTATTTTATAGTATGGTTATTAAATTTGTAAATGATATAAAAATCCACTGTCTAAGAATATAACCTTTGAGGATTAGTAGCAACAAAATAACTGAGAGATTGTTTTATTTAAGTGATAATATATGCAATATATATATATTGAAAAGTTTACGGAAATCGTTTGTGCAAAATCGTTACATGGATAAAATATCAGGTAACCTATTGGTTTAGAAACTGGTTACCAGGATACTGTAACCAGTTTTGGAACTGGATACCGGGTCCTGGTTTACAATTTGGTTACCAGGATACTGTAACCAGTTTTGGAACTGGATACCGGGTCCTGGTTTACAAACTGGTTACTAGGATACTGTAACCAGTTTGGGAACCGGATAACGGGTCCTGGTTTACAAAAGACTCCTGAAACCTCACTAGAAATGTGATGATATTGATATCCTAAAATCGGGAGACAATCATGTAGTGTTGGCCATTGATTATATATGTAAGACATGATTTTTTAGTATGATTAATATAGGTTTTGAGTAAACAATTAGAAATTTGTATATATCGGATTTATTACAGATTCGTTGTTTTTACAGAGAGAGACGCCAGTCGCGCTGACGTCACTATTGTCACTTCTTTCAGTACTTTCCATGATATTTTAAAATGAAACTTCAAATCCTCTAAATATCCTTGTATTTCTCGAAGGTTCTTCATGATCACATTATTCAATGGTACGCACTCACTCTCTCCCCTCATGCGTCCAGACGTCATATTTATAATCAAATTCAAACATAGTTCTATTCTCCTTTTAGACAGCCTTTCATTTTATTTTACTTTTAACAATAATTATGAGTACCAATAAGTTTTAATAATAATTGATGATAGCCTCAATATATTTTCATGTTGCATCCATCATTAAAGCTGATTGCGCCGATATATATATAATTCAAAATTGATCAGTTCTAATTAATAGAGAGATCTAGTCCTCTCCCAATTTATTAGACCTGATCAAATCATTTTAAAGTACCTACTCTTAAGTTCACTAATTCGGCTTAATATTTTTATAATTGATTGATTAAAATAATTTAACCAAAGTAATACGAAAAACCTTATCAGAATCCATAAAATCTTTAATAATATTACTAATAACGAATAATAGATCCTTGGAATAACTAGAATTTCACCTTTCAGCTAATTTAATATTAGTAGCGTCTAGTGAGGCTTTATTAATGTTAAAGATATTTAATAAATTTCTCATCTTCATACAGCAGACTCCTTAAACGATATTGACGACGCTCGCTTGGTTACAATATTAATCATCGGTAATTAATTCGGCGCTTGCAAAATAATCTTGATTAAGTAATAAAGTACACTTAGTCAGTTGAACTGTTTACATATCATCATTCCTTTTGTTGAGATTGCCTAAACCTTAATGACGACTTGACCTATGAGAACATTTAAAAATGTTCTAATAAAACCTACCCCGGTAAACAATGAGGAAGAAGATCTCAAAATTATATATACTAGAACACATTCTTAGAAATAGAGAAACTTATTATTTTTCATCGGTTGCTTATACTAATGACAATCAAGCATTATCTGCAAAAAGTTACTTGAGAGCTATAAGAGTATATCCAATCAAAGTATTATTTATAATGCCATGGTTGTAGTCCTCGGTTTTATTTTATGGATTATGTCAATTTTTTATATCAATACAATAATCTTTTTTATATATACAGTAACGTTTCATTCTGGTTCGACTCAGAAGCTATAATTTTACTATGTTTAAAAGAATATTGAATTAATTTAAAATAATTTTCTTGAGATCGAGGACTCAGAGAATATCAAAGATAAGGTTTATATTCTCAATTTACTAGAGGATTAGACTATCAATAAAATGATTCTAGAAATATATTTTCCTTTGCGATGAAAATTAATTTTTATGGTTTCAAAAGCAATAAATGTTTCCATAAATAGATGAATTTCACAGTAAGTTATTAGGAGGGAAAATCCTATTACACGGAATTAAATATTATCTTAGACGGAATGCTCTTATTAAAAAAATCTTTGAAAGGTAGAACGGTACTGCGTTCTTATAGAGATATGGAAAAACCCTTCAACTAATTGGCTTTTTCCGTTTATGATTAAAGAGAATTTATTCATAAGTTGGTAAGAATTTCTTCATATTTAAAATATCAAAGTAATTTTATTTCAAATTAAATGTGTCTTAATGTGAATGCTTTGAATATTATGAATAATGTAAAACTTCAAACAGGAAAATATATTTTTGCATTGGATTGAACAAACAGGTCGCGGAGTGAGACTACAAATATCTATCATACATCACCTTAACTAATACAGAACTGATCATCTCGATTACATTCACATGGAAAGGTCAAAACCAGGGTGTCTAAATGTTCAGCTCCAAAAGCCGCAAGAAGGCTTGAAAACAATATTTTCTTTTCACCGTCACATTCCTCGTAACTGAGATCTTCTTAAGTATTGATTTACTTTATAACAAACATTTGATCGATTTAAATTAATATAAACGTGAAATAGATTTGAAGTGTTTTCATTGAAGGATCTCTGAGTAATATTCGTATATGTACGTACTTGTACATGATCACTGAAGAAGCTAGTTCCGAGTTGTTATGTGATTTAAATAAATATTAAAGCCTCCTTTGATAGTGATTCATAATATATGAAACTAGACGAGGATTCGTTTTAGAAAGACTAAAATAATAATTAGTTTTTGCTTGCATTGCATATGTAAACGAGTCGGGCTTAGCTTTTACTCTTGGAAAAACAGTTTTTAAGCTTTGTATGCCTTGACTCTGATTTAATTTCATGCACCATACTAAGATACATATTTTAATCAAGTTATATACATATGTGTATTTAGATAAAGTGGATTGAATAAATATAATTCAAAATGGAATGTGTAAAATGATTAGTGTGAAAAAAATTAAGTTTTGAATAATACATAGAAAATGATTAGCTCCCTCTCAAAACAGTTTAATTAATAGAATATAAAAACCTATTTTTTTTCCATGTTCTTTCTTGGAAAAGGTTTTGTTACTCCAATTGGTCGTAATGTAAACCGTTTTAATATATATAACTTTTTGTAGGTAATGTTTTCTGTACCACTACCAGCGCAAGGTTCCTGGATTCGAGGCAATACATGTTTCCTTCAGACAAGGTCACTTCTGTAGTGCCAAACACTAATTCCAACTTACGTGGCTTCTCCAATATTTATAATGGAAATGCTTTGGTTTAAAATATCTTTTTGTCAGTTAAATGCCTATTAGAGCTTTTGAAAAGTTACTTTTTAGATTTAAAATTAAATAATGCAATCACTTCTTAACTAAGCCCATTTCAAATTTATTAAGAAGAAAGTGGACCGCTTAAGAAAAACATGAAAATTAATTAGGGTCAATATAATTATTTGATTTTAACCAGAAATTAACGAGTGTTTAACAACTTTTTCATACAATGTGAGGTTTTTGAATGTTTAATGTTTACAAATATGTAGTATTGTTATATAATAGTATAAAGGTACTAAACATATTTAATAAAACCAACAGATTTTAACTCAATTAAGTATTAAATCCTTGGGTTTGATGTTATTGTCGGATTACTTCCTCAATAATTTTCCTCCCTGTAATATCAGGCAGCATCTTCTATTTAATCTCGCTGTATTGCTATCCATTGCCGAAATCTTCCCGACCCTCGTCATATTGTGCTAATTTTGGGTAAAATCCTAGATTAATTACACCTTCGGCTAATTCACCTTTTGATATACAACTTTTTACCTTAACGCTAATCCTCTTCACTAATGCTGACGATTCACAAAAGAATGATTTACACACTAAAGTCTAAACAGATATGTTTATATCAGGAAGTATTATGTTATATCATTTGAAATATCGATGAGGAAATTTTATTATCTTTATTTATTTTAATCGATCTCTGAGATGATTATATGATCTCGTGGAAGTTACCGGCCTGGAGAGATGATGCAAGGATCTCGTTCCAGTCTGTGGGGGGGAGGGAGGATTTGTTCAACAGTGGTGACCACGACGGGGGGATGGCTGGTCATTACTTTTATAAGTTACTTAGATATATGTACTTATATTTCAGAAGTTCCCTTCTTTGAAATACGTTACAAATATTTTTGAACTTTATACACTTTTGTGATTAAACACTTACACTTCTGTAATAAAAGATTTTCTTTTGACTTTTCCTCTATTTCATGGTTGACAGGTTGAAAATTGGACCTAATAACCACGTAACAGAAAAAAGCTCAAGACAACAATCCCAGACGGGTCGTCCACCAAAGATAGAACGTAATCTTCTTCTCCACCCTGAAATACAATCTGAACTAATTTATTGACCATTGAACCGAAGTACAACTTATAGTTCTAAGGCAGATCTTACTCCTGTTTAAAGTATATTGGCTACTCTCATTTAAAGATTATATCTTATTGACATCACATATAAAAAGGCACGTATATGGAAGCATTTGTACGATAAGTAACTCGAAGTAAATTATTCTGACAGACGCAATACACAAATTTAGTGAGGTTCAGGTAAAAGAGATGAATTATCTTTAATCAACAAAATCATTAGGTATAAACATAAACCTGTGCATTAATATTAAAGTTAAATCTTAAAACATAATTCACAGGTTTATCTTCATAAACCGAGTAAATCTTCAGTGTCCTCAACAGAGTCAAAGTAAAAGGGGAATCTAGGAACAATAATGGTCGTATAATATTTATCTTTATTTATATGTAGTCCTGAAACCCTTTGGTAAAAGCTTATTTCAAATACGGCTATTCGTGTTGGATTTTGAGCCGTTTTATATGTATTCAAAGCAGGACACAACACGTGATAAAATATAAGGACGGATTAAACATCTACTTGAATATATGTACAAAGGATGAAGTCAAAACAATTCAGTTGAAATTGCAAAACGTTCTTTTGTTTTCTCTTATCGCGTTTTACCTTATTTTGATATATTTTGAAGACTCGAACGGTATTCACAGCAACACATTACTCGCACATTTTTTTTCTTTGTCTGGTTTAAATCGCTCAGACATCAAGTCAGTGGTGGCCTAGTTGTTAAAAGGCCCGCTTCTCGTGCATGAGGGCGCGGGTTCGAAACCAGGCAAGTACCAATGTGATTCTTCCGAGTCATATGTACTTTCTAAGAGTATTTAGACATCACTGATCAATGCCTACCCAAGGAGGGTTGATGTCAGGCAGGCGGCCGGTCGTAAAAACAATTAGCCAAAACTATTCACAACATGTAAGGTAGACCCTGGCTAAAAGCTGGGAAATCGCCAGGTTTAGGCAGAACCTGGCTAAAGCTGGGAAATTGCCAGGTAGAAGAAGAAATCGCTCAGACATTATTTACAAGGAGTCATTAGAACCCTTACGGTATTATGAATTAAATTTACTAGTTCTATTTTTATATATATATTTTTAAATTCGTCGCCGTTCACCTTAGAAAACATAAATTTTCTATTTTTGTTAAATAAATGATGTCGTGGGCTCGCTTCAACATTATAAATACTCAAGTTAAAGTTTGAAGAAAATTTTTGGTATAAATTTGAGAGTGTTGTTATTGAAACAAAAGTTTTGTAGAACGGAAGAGGTAACGTCTCAGTTATTTAATTACGGAAGATTTATATAAATGTTTTGGTTCCCCTTGTCTTCAAATATTTCAGTTGAAACAATTAATTTTAAATTAGTTTATTTAATAATAAGAAGAAAAAAGTAACTTCATTTTAAAAACGATGAATTTGTGATCTTTTACATATAATATTTTTTAAAATTTCCGTAAAAAAATGTCAAAATAATAATGTTGGGTTTGGATATTGCATAACAGATCTTAAGAAATATTGTGCCTTTTTTTACTTCATATTTTTCTTATTTTAGTCAACATAGCAAAAAAACTGAAGTGGAGAAGTATTAAGATTGTACCTGAATATTTGATAAAAATTTAGAACACATTTTAATTTCTCAATCGACTTTACAATTAAAGCAGTTCAAATTCATTCGACCGCTTAAAAAAGCTTTTCAGAGACCAACAATTCCCATACATTCCCATGAAAAGCAAAGCTTTTATCTTTGAATTTATTCGATGAATATTGCGGTTTAAAAATATCATGTTTAGGTGTTCATGAAAACCCTTAAACTAAATTCAAAGCACGAACAAGTTCGGTCTGATATTTGAATTAAAAAAAAAAGTTAATCTGTTACTGGTGAAATGATTCACTAGCAAATCTTGTAATAATATTGGGCTCATTTATATTCTATTGTACATTTTATGATACTTATTTTAAAATGAGAAACTTTTGTAGTCTTTTAAGCGATTTAAAATGATGTATGTAGAGGTTAGTGAGGGAGACAGCTGGTCATAAAGAGGACTCTATGATAATTAATGTACAAAGTTGTTCCTCTCAAAGTTTGCATGATGTGCTGTTTTATGAAATAAATAAATTTTATGAAAAAAATTAAATTTAAAACAGATATTATTTTAACTTTGTTATTTATATTCCATGTGATACTTAAAGTGATTTTATTAATAATATTTTACTCGCCTGGCGCTGAGAAAATTTAAAAAAAAATGTTGTGAGAGAGAAATCAAAATTTTGGTTAAAAAAGTTCCTTAGATTTATCAATATTATATAATAATGTTATATCAAAATATAACACCTTCTAACTTTAAAGTAATATAGACTTGAATTCATCTATTTCCAAATTAAACTAATATGAATGCCACTAGTGGTCCGGCGGTAAAAGACTTTCAGAAATGTAATCTTTGGTTTCCATAATGAACTGAATCTGTTTCTAACTTCCGCCACCCAGAGTCCACAGGATACGTTTTTTATGATTCATGTATTGTACGCGTACGTTATAGTTATATTTAAATTATTCTAACATTGTTGTTACACAGCTCGGGATATTAACCTAAATCAATTATTCATATCTTGATGTTTTCATCACGTCAGGCTACACGCTATCTCATCTATGATCTTGTATGTATATGTATATTTTATTGTTAAATATGTTACTGTATAAATGGTTTTTTAGTTGATACTAACATTATTTAAGACTTTTATTTCATGCGCTAAAAAGGAGTACTGTTTCAGTTTTATAAAAAAAAAGTTTTTGTTTTGTATTTTTTAAGTTATAATATTAAGCTCACAATAACTTTAAACAGAAACAAATCGCATATGATTGAGTACCGGTTAGTTCTGTGTGGTTACAATAACAGTGTGGGGTATTATTTCATAAACTTCATTCAAGAACGATATTTGACAGCGGACGCGAAATAAGAAATGTACCCATAAGCGTTAGATTGATGTTAGTTACAGAAACCTTTTCAAATTTTGAATATATACGATGGACGCAGGGACAGACTGGACACAATACGAGTATGTATAAATCATTAGTATCTTCCTATGTATATTCTATTCGAACTCGTCGGTGGCCAAATCTTTTCTACAATAAAATATAATGGCGATATTTTATAATTTTCTTAGATAAAAACCTAAATAGCATCAGTTACCTTGTGCAGTGTGGAAAAAATATACGTTTTAACTATCCTAAACTTCTATATTAAAACCAATGCTTTGAATGAAACACAAAATAAAATGTTACTACAAAGGACCTGTATCTGATGACATAACTATTATCTGACGTAGCGTAATCCAGCGTCCAGCGTCCATCAGCTGGCTGCAACTGAAAAGTCGTTTCAGGTTTGGTCTCCGGATTAAAGCCTCATTTGGAAGTTACTTTACTATTTTAATTTTAAAACCAGAAATATGAATATCATTCTTAATTTTTTACATAAAATAACATTTATTCAAAAGCATTCATCAACGAAATATATTCCCATGTTAGGAAGTTGACATTCTTAAGTGAGATTTTAACCAGCAAATTATCTGTTGAATAAATGTAATGTTAACCTCATCCTTTATTTTCCTAGTATATGATAAGTGCACATGCAGACGAATGTTAGATATTAATGTTCAATATTCCTATATCTTCTACACAGAAAGGAAGCTCCCGCAAAATTTTGCATTTTTATGCAGAGCAAAGCTCACCTACCATCTGGAACATTTGCTCATATTATTTTATCAAAATAATGTCAGCTCTACTCAAGACGTGAAAGAAATAATAATAAAAAGTTATCATGTTCACTTAAGAGTTATTGATCTGGAGCCCTTCTCTGACTGATAAGTACATCCTACTCTCGTTCCAGTTCCAACAGTAATGTTTTACCATTGTATATATAATGCTCAGGTCATATAAATAGGTAAAATTTTTAATATGACATTGTCTTATTGAAATGCGAGACACTTTCTTGCCCCTCATATTTTAATATTCATAACAAAACCTCTCTTTCATTCAGATCGAGAGTTAACCTTTTATAAAACGGTGTGAAATGATTTTTATTTTATATACGAGTATAACAAGAAACAGACCGGCTAATCCCTCGACCTCACAATACGTATTCACTCAACCGAGCAACCGAATGATTTAAAAAGATTTAGCTTTGAAAATGGATTTAGAAAGTGACAAACATTGTTTTTTTTTTAACATAATAAGGACTTTTTTTATGAGTGTGTTTTATAGTATTATGCTCTTTTCTTATTCCGTTCTTAGAATAATTGTAAATGAAAAAATAAAGAGACTTACTTAATTCTCTATCTAAGATGAATAACATAAAAACAGGTCTTGGTGGGTAAGGGCGTGACACATTACGTATATTATATAAAACACATAAAATAGACATAACTAATAAATATATTTCTGAAAAACCAAACTCACGTTATTTAACCGAGTTAACAGAAAAAATATAACAATAACGGCATTGGTAAATTTTTAAAAACAAATATACATATTGTTTGCATCAACAAACATTATTTGGCAGCGGGTACAGACAATAGTATCGTTATGAACAATAGACTGTGTACTGTACAAAATATGTCGCAGCATTTTTATGCGGGGCTACATCGTTGATTTGTTACTTATCCACTTTGTAAGTACTCATCCGACCATCATCAAAATGTTCATACACATTGGTAGACATGAAATAAAGAAAACACAGCACTTTGCTTTAAAATTACTTATTAAAATATCCCGATTAAACTGTTTCAGCATACAATATTAAACTCAAGTTATATAAACGGATGGGGATTGGAGTGGAGAGAGAGAGAGAGAGAGAAAGAGAGAGGAGGCACACGAAACTCCACTGATACATTAAAGTATAGCAAACCTTTTTTTAATAACAGTTTAAATTGTTCAATAAAACTTGTTTTTTTTTTATTGATAAAATGAATAATCTAGTCAATCTTGTACAGTTTCTTAATTCACTCGATGTAAATATAAAAAATATACCTATTACAAAGATTAAACAAGATTTAATAACAAAAACAATCACTCGTTAATTAGCACATGTAGCCGGCCTTATGGCTTGCGGAAGCAAAACCAGTATCATATTAATACATTGACAGAAGAAATCGTTAATTAAGTCCACATTCGACTGACCGGAGGCGACTAGCGTTCTTATTGTATTATATTAAATTCTTTCACGTTATATGTATAACACAAATACTATATTCCGCATAGATGTCTTTAATTTTCATAAAAACTTTTATTCTAATGTTTTATTCTCTGAAGAAGACGAGATGAGTTTTTAAGTCTGTAATTTGATCTATTTGTCAGTGTCAGTCTGTAATATCTTGGTCCATATGGACGACGCGTTGGAGTGATCTGAAGATGCTCTTTAAGTCTACTATGATCTGTTCCTAGTGAGATACTTGTATATATAATATATGTACATATGTAATGGAATAAATAATGTACTCGTAAGACTATTGCTGTGACATTTAGAGTGACTTTCATGACCTCAAGACTAGATAATAATTATTGGATAGATGAGAGGTGAGCATGAATAAATTAGTGAATAGTTTCAGGTGAATCAATCTTGCGATACTAACTGCGTGTGAGAGAAGTTAATTGTCTTAGCGGGCTATTATTTAGTCACGTTTTGTGAGATAGAAGATTATTTACTGGTATGATGTCCTTTATGGGGACTAGTTGTGAGGTGTAGAAATATACATAAATTGTTTCGACTTCTATTATTTGTGTTTATTTGTGTGCATGAGGCTACTTCAAGGATTTTTAATTAATATATGAATTACAAAAGAAATGTTTATGTAACAAGTTCAAAGCTATAATCTTTGTCTTCTTTGAATTATTCTTATATATTTTTTATGTTCAATACAAAAACAAACGTGTTTTACTTGATAATAAGTTGAGCCCGATGGATTGGCGCCTCGGGGTAACCAGAGTCTATTGAAAGTGAATCAGTGATGGTGTATGTAAAGGGAGTAGCTTAAGAGTTTCTGGCACTTTCATCATGCAATGAAAGCTGTAATAGCTACTTACCGTAAATCTTTCACTCGAGGGTGGTATTCTTCCCTGTGAAGGTAAAATACCAAACAAACATTTTCGAACGTTGTATAAAATTAAAAAGTCTTATTTAAAATTAAAACCAGTTTGCTTTACACCACATGGATTAAGTGAAACTTATTTCGCTCCATCTATATGAAACATGTATATGCATATGTTTATATATGTAGAATACAGACATGTGCATATATATGTATGTATATATAATACATGCACTGGCTATGAAAGGAAGTGAGAAAAGAATGTGCGCGTGCACTGCGTCCCCCTACAGTAATATACGAACCTTTTCTCAGCCCTGTAATCTGATCCAAGTATTGCAGGTTAGTTTTAATAGTAACTACATTTATTAATATCTCATCCTCTTATGCATGCAGACATTACAGGTAAAATAAGTTTATAATGATTAATTTTATACATCCATGCATCTACGATTTATACATTCATCCATGCATCCATCCATACATCCATCTATCCATCCATCCATCCATTCATTCATCCATTACGATGACGATGATGATGATAATAATGATGATGATCCAGGAACCGTAACACTCTCTCTATCTATCTTCACTAACTTATATCTCCCTCTCTCAAAGACATGTCTTTATATAAACTGGCTACGTTGATAGGCACTTTTATAATCTTGGAATAATCAAATAATTATGATCGAGGGTCGCCTTTTGTAGTACTTAACATTAAATACATAATAAATGTTAAATCAATTCAAATAGACCATGGTTTAATATACTTAAATAACTGGCCGGGTAGGCAAAAACCTTTCAAAGAACGACAATATGCAGACATTCACAAGGAAAAATCGAGGGGTTTTTACGAAAAGGTCGTATTATTTATAGACATCAAGTATTATGATAGGAATTTATTTTTTATAATACAATAGTATTGTGGGATAAACCATTCAAGAGACATTTCTAATCCTGTATTGATGGAATAATTAATATTTTAGTTTTTTCGATTCATGAAAGGAGTTCTATAAATATATATTTCTTTCATTTATCAGTCTTATGATATCCATGTTATTGTATCTATTTTACTGTATTATTATATATTATTTTTGCAGTAAAACGGAGGATCAAACTAATATCATTCGGATTGTACCGTGATCACGGTCGCTGAAAAGTAACCGAAATATCGGGAGTATGCAGTTTTAAAATAATAAAATACACAGAATAATCTGAATAAAATTAGTTTCATATAAATGAATACTCCCAATATCTTAGAATTCATTAAAACGAATCAACTTTTTAGTAAAATTGTTACAATCATTTTTGAAACCTCGCATTATAAGTAGAAAAAACGTTCAGTATACATATACTCAATAATTTAATTTTAGATAATGACCTAGCTTAATAAGTATTCTGTATTTTATAAACGTTTTACAGCTTAAAAGCATTAAATAATCTAAAAGTTGTTTTAAAATATGTATCGATTGGCTTATTTTTATACAATACGTCGTTACTAACATCCGTGCATCGTATAATCATTATTGATAAATAGATATCCACATATTCAGAGTAACACATTGTAAATTTATATTACAAAATAAAAATTTTTCAGCGATATATTGTTTGTTTTGAAATCCAATCATAACTGAAAAACGTACAGAACCACAAACAGATATAGTTTATAAGCAACGAGTCAACTGATATCAAACGAGGGACGTGGTTCATACGGTATGTTCGTATCAAATGTGTTGAGAGTGGAAATTATAAATATTAACAAAACCTCAGGAAAAATATATGGTTGTTAATCGTTTGCATTCTTATATTTATTAATTAAACTGACATCTTTAGGACAATAATTAGTTTTAACAAAGTTCAAGATAGATGTATTATAGTTATCGACCAGTACTAAGACTAGTCTCATTTAATAAATACTAAGAGAACTCTGTCAGCAACCATTGCGAGGGGCGGAATCGGTTCAGATTGTTTTGCAGAACTTTGCATGTCAGTTGCTTACTATTTCTGATCCCGTAATACTTGACCTCCACACCTTCAGCGAACTAGCAGCTAAACTACTGAGTTACTCCTAAGATTACGTTGAATATGAGCCCTCAGTTATTCGCTCCAGTGCAGCCAACCGCGATATTTGTGTTTTTTTTTCAGTGATTTAAATAAATATAATGTTCAGTTTTTATTGCAGTTTTGCTTGTCTATATTCGAATATGTATTGTGAAGTAAATTTCTTAAATTATAAAAATTTTTCGCATCCACCTCTCGATCACGATACGAAAGGAGCAATAAATATGATCCAAATAGTCACTCGAAAAGTAATTTGAACATAATAATCAAAAGCCTCGGGAGTAAAGGCATTTAATTGCGGCAGATTGTATAAATAGGATATAAAGGTCCCTACTAATGGTTGTTAATTTACGAGCACGTTTGTTTTCTTTGAGGTAATTAATACCAATTAACTGCCTCTTTTTGTTTAGCTACGTGACAAGTTCTCTAGCACTCGCTATGAATACTTAAAATCTTATACCGATATCAGATCAGACTGTTATGTTAGAATAGCATGGAACGGAATGTCTTCGACAAAAGGGTACTTCCGTCTTATGAAATTTAAAATAAACTAATCTCAAGGTTCCGTTTGTAATATACATACAGCTTTTTAATGAGTAAGCACGAAGAACACTAATTATATTTAAAGAAAGACATGGCTCATTAATAAACTTTCTTAATCCGTAGCTGACTTCCGACTAGTTAAATTCAAATTAGAGAGTGACTTTATATTCCCCGGGGATAGCATTTTAAAAACTTTTCCTAATTCCTTGAAGTTTTGAATCGACGGAGAAAATGTCGAATTAATGTTAAGAATGAAAAAATAACAAATTAAATAATTGTCTAATGTACTGAAAACCGTTCAATGATAGCCTGTTAACTTTAAAATTACATTTATATTACAAAAAAAAAATATTTTTATAACTTCGGAATGGATTTTCGTTGAACACATAGTGTCAACGTTCCTAAAGTTGGAATGTTAATTAGTAACCAATAAATTGTCTGATTAATTGTTATCATGATTTTTATATAATTAACCTATACATTACTTACATCGTCAAAAGTCTTTATATGAATATTTTATCGTGATCTTAGGTACAGTCAACATAATGGTATATATTAGTCTAATCCACTTGTTGCTTATTTTATATTAGACTCAACGAAATGCTTAGTTTTTGTACCGTACTTAATAAAAATATATGAATCAAGCTAAAATCCACCGTGTTTTGTACGTCCCTGACACTTGTACTTCACAAGACCGCAAGCACGGACAACTTAATTTTTTACATACGAGTATATGTATGTAACATAAAAACGTTTAAACTCAGTAACACTCCCACACTATTAGAGATGACCTTTTATTAATCTAGACATAAATGAATCTTGAATATTGCAAACCAAGAAAACGGCTCAATCCAAAAATTATATTGTAAAGCGCCTATATTCATTTCTTTTGAAGACTGTTACCGATTCGCTAAAGGTGTAATACTATGGGCTTTTGACTTTCACTATAGAAATCAAAATATCAGCCAGTGAGAGTTTAATTGAAATAGCGTGAGCTGTTCTGAAATTATTTTGGAACTAATAGAAAGACAAACAAGTAATTAAAATATAATGTTTATGTCTCGATATCATGTAAAAAGGAACGATCACCTAATAAAATACGAGAATAGTTATTTCAAAATCATAAAATTACAGTGTATATGGTTGTTACTCTTTTTTATTTTGCTTTTTTTTCATGAAGATTAACTTCAATGTCAAGTACATTCTCCATTTCATAATATTTCCTAGGCAGACCTCTATTAATTTATATAATACAATCTTGGTAAATTATTTCCGTGCATAGGATCCTGTTCAATTACAAGAGTCTAGTCATTAACCCTTTCTTATTAATTCATTCGACACCAATTTCCACAACTTTACGAAGACAAAGCTTGTGGTCTCATGAGCCCATTACAAAAGCCACTGTCGAGCCTGGTTACCTAATTAGCTCCTGTCATCCACTGTCGAGTTAGTTATCTTACGCTTTCTTCTGTCCTCCTCACTTTATGAGTATTTCGTTTAAAATACTCTGTTTTAAAAACGCCCTGCTTAATAAAAACCTGGTTATTTTTCCGTCTGGTTGAGTGATTTTTAAAAAGAAATGTTAATGTTAGGCGTATATTTGGAAGCCGTCGTTAAATTTAAGAAGCGTGATTTACTTTCAATGGATAAAAACGAAAATAAGTTTTTTTTTTATTGACAGATAAGTAAAATAATACAACAATTTTTTTTAGGAATACAAAATATTTATTACAAGTAATCATCTCTATAGATGAACATTGCCTTAAATTTAATAATTTGATATCTAAATTATGTGAAGTGAATAATATTATACGTTTTGGAATACTGAAGTCGTCTTTATACAAATATTTCTAACATTATTATACATATTTCTTTACGATTTTTATAAATTTTTTAGGACACAATATTTCGATTCTCATCAATGAAGTGAACCCAAGAGAATTGTAAGAAGTTAACCAATGTTTTATATTTCTTTCTAATTACTGACCACTCAAATTAAGCGCATATTATTTAATTCTAGCTTTTTTCTTGTGACCTGATTCTTGAAGCGAGGGTACTTATTTAAGTTCATGATAATTTTTCGTGTCTTTACCTTCATTCCTAAATAACAAACATATTGAAGAAATTTGTATTATAGTGTTAAATATATTTTTAATGGGAAAAAAAGAAATCCTGTTTTCAATAGGAACAATAATATTAATTTTACGAATCTGTAACAGATTCTCTAAAACAGTCAACACAAGGAAACAAATAAAAGGAGACTGGTAGTCATTAATCATTATTTTGATTAATTGAATGAAAGAGGAAGTAAGATACAGATTAAGGCAGACTTAAATGTATCCCGTTTCGATATAGTGTAGTAGTGAACACTACACGAGTAATTTATTCACATAATGTAATAAATCTGAATTAAGGGATACATTTTATGACATAACTCATCTACATCTTACATACACTTACACATACTAAATATTGGAACAATTCACTGCAAGGCAACAAATATAGTGGTATGATGTTAAAATAAGTATGTTGTAAAAACAAAATACATTTAAAATGTTTCTCTCTTGAGTTCGATACATTTGTATATATAAACATTATGTTATCAATAATACAACGTTTGTGAATACTACATCAGGTCCAGCCGTCCAAGTTCATGATTGAATTTCTATTTGAAGATGACTTTCAACGTTCTTGTGATTGAACGAACCAACGACCTCCCCCTGCTCTCATCGCAGATCTTGTTTTTTACAGGTAAAAAATACGTTAACTTTGTTTCTTAATTGGAACAAATTAAGAAATTCTTGAATCACTTTAGGTTAACACTCAGAACGAAAATAACAATTTTATTGTTACTTTTAAATATCATAATTTTTTTTACTTCTCATAATTATCCTATTTTTTTATAATCACTCTTTTTATGGGGCTGAATTTAACATTAATTAAAATATTAATTTATGACAAAGCCTAAGATGAAACAGGAAGCTTAATTTAAAAAATAAATAAATACTAAAATATAATCATATCATAATTGTAAGAAGGTTGGTTTGGTTCTAATGAAGACGTCATTCAGAAAAATACTGCTAACTTTCTCTCCACTAATAAACATACAAGATATAATTTATTCTTTTTAAATTGTCGTGCCTATATTGTAAAAATTTTTGTGGTATGGAGGCCGGTGTATGTGCTAGAATATATAGTGAGTTATTGATTGAGGCCAATTAATATCGTTCAGAGTCATGCTTTCGTATGACTGCGTCTTGAACGTCCAATTAAAGGGGCTAAGGGGCTGCAAATTGCTGCAATTCAATTAAAAATAATTCTTAACGAAATCTACTTCAAATTTGAAGTGAATTTAAATTCGCATCTATTTTATAATCTCAATTACAGCTTAATCTTTTTCCGATTCATTTTTTACAATATTACATGGTAATTTATAAAATTAGTTTGCTTTAAAAAACAAAGGGTTTTTGCTGTATCCTTAAAATGGACTACAAAAACATGCGGCTATTATATGTATTCTTAATATTATTTTTTTCAATAAATTTAAGCGTAACACAGTTGTTGTGAACACAGCTTAGTAAAGCATTGTCAATGTAGTCATAATTCTAAAATAAAGTTGAAGAAGTAAAAGGCTTTCTTAATTTACATTTTTCGTGATTATATTGTTCTTTTAACTTTTCATGAATATTTATTGAAATATAATTAATTCAATTAATTCGTTTCAAAAAAGGTCTTGTTTTAATATTTTTTTATGTTGGAGGTGAAGAGGCTCGCCCGAGAAACTTCGATATAAAACATTATTTTAGTCTGCTTCTTTATAAGTTAATTTTTGTGATTCAAAGGTTATATTACCAAGAAAGTTTTTTTATTAAAATAAATACGATAATTATTCAAAAGACGTAATAGAAACAGGTAAATGTTTTAAATTCCTAAAAATTCAAATAAAATCTTCGGGTTTGAGCCATGTACGAGTAGACGACCGTAGAAAAGTATATATAATTGCAAGCTTCCAAAAAAGCATTGAATCAGCTGTGACGATGGTCGTCAAATTAAACAAGCGCCGAGTTTGACGATTCAGGGAATATATATAAATTGCATTTGAGAATAGAGAGAATAGAATTTTGTCACTGGCCATGTCCAGTACAGGCTACGATTTAAAAGATAG
This sequence comes from Danaus melanippus, assembly GCA_010014825.2. Lineage (NCBI taxonomy): Eukaryota > Metazoa > Arthropoda > Insecta > Lepidoptera > Nymphalidae > Danaus > Danaus melanippus. Next base: position 160,926 of record JAAAKD020000207.1, read on the forward strand.
GAAAAATGATACATATGTCCGGCAATTTTTTTTCATTCTTTTCAATATCTTTTATTTTTCAGATTTATCCTTAGGTGCATCCTTGGCAAATATATATTTATCATCAACGGTAGTAACAAGAAGTAAGAAGTCCGGAAGTATTTTGACAGGAGATTTGGAGGAACTGGGGATATTAAAGTGTGCTAGTCTCTGAGGCTATTGAGTGTAACGCAAAAACTGGGTCTGCCTTATATTTTAATGAGAAATTCTCTTCCAAAGTAATAATGATGCTTAAAAACAGATTCTCAGGCATCTAAAAGAAATATAAGTTTACCGTATATGTAATAGACTTCTCTAACCTGAAGGTAATTAATTATGTTTAAATTGAAATTGAGCTTTGAATATTTTTTCGGTAATTGTTGAGTAAAATGTAGGTATTATTGATAATAAATTATCATTACTTCATCTTTATCACTTATTTTTGTGTGCTTGCAATGGTACAGATAATAATCTTATATTTAATATTGCAACGGTAACATTATTTAACAGTTTGTTTGAGTTGCTAATCCTTGCTTCAAAACAAACTTGAAATTAATAAACTTGGGATAATCCAGAAGTTTAGGAAAATTCGAACAATATGATTAAAGTAGGATTATTGTTGGCGAAGGAAAGATATATTATGAGTTGTTTCCATAACCTTTTAAATATAAATCAACTAATTTTAGTTAACAATTGTAAGGAGTTATTTATTAGGAGAATTACAACTCTAGTTGAACGAACCTAATGTTTATTTTTCGTAAGCTTAATAAGACGAACACCAATTGAAAAAATACATTGAAGTCCTGAAAAAAGAAAACCCCGGCTTAAAAACTTTTGACGGCTTACAATAAATATAGAACTTAGTAAGGAGGAAATAAGGTGAAATGAAACTTTTTATCTTTATCTTTGAATGTTGCCAAGGAAGGCACAACAGAAGGGAAAAGTTCTAGACTTTTGGAAAGTTAGTAATGCTGAATTTAGAGTAAAAGCGAGGAATATAATAAATGTTTTAATGAAAATGATATAACTTATCTTTTAATCTGCGAGTAAACGATGTTTTATTTAAAATTTATAAAAACAACAAAACTTTTTGTTAGACCTCACTTTACAGAAATATTACAAATAAGACCCAATTGTTTTAATTAATTTAAACAAAATAAAATATTCATAAAAGTAATTTAATCAATAAACATAATTATTACATTATTAATTACATATATTATTGTTTTCTAAGTATTTACGACATTTTTTCTGGCTTTGAAATCTTTATAAATATACGAACTCATTGATAAATCCGCATTAGGTCTAGTATACACTTATATTGTTATATTAAGTTCAAGAAACTATATATGTTTGAACTATCCTAAAGTATATTCCATAAAAGTATATGAAGTATACTTTTAGGGAATTCAAAAGGCGGTTTTAATTCTAATTTCATAATCACTATGAGATGGAATATCATTATTAAACCAAAAATACGTACATACCAATAAATAATATAAGAACGAATCGAACCGAACCAAGCACATGTACGGTATACAGTTGGGTCAGTGTAGTTTGCTGTGTGAAATTAATTAAGCACAATTTAAATTTATTCACTACGTATTCATCACGTTCATATGGTAATTTACATTTAGCTAACGTAAAATTGTAAGCTTCTGAGATGAATTCTAAAGATAGTAATTAAGGGTACAGTAAGAGCTCATTCCCTCCGAGTTTGTGGCAACGTGTGTTCTAATTAACTGTAATATCTTATAAATCTTCCATTTAATCAAGGTGCAAGACGTTAAATAAAGCTTAAAAGTAACGTTTACAATGTTACTGTCTAAAAAAATAAAATTCTCAAGAACTTTACCTGGATATGTAAAATTTGACTATAAAAATGCTTAAATAAAACCAGAAAGGTATTTAATATCCTAATATTTTGTAGCCTTAAAATATGAATACATTTAATATGTTTCCATTTAACATTATTTAATTATGTACTTGAAAAATTCCAGATAATTTTTTCTCATAATCATACAAACCTTGGCAATAGTCAGTTACAGTAATGGCTGCAGTTCCTGAGTTCTTGTGTCGTTGAGCATTTCAAGTTAGCACAAAGGAATATAGTTTTTTTTAGTCTAAAAAACTACAGACTAATGTCGACGGTTAAAATTTACAAATCAGGATTGGCAAATGCTACGTTAATATCATATTTATGAAATGAAATTTTATGAACCTAAAATACCGACATGATGGCAGGGAGATCACGATAACGGGGAATAATTTGTTTGAGTATTTTAGAAATGAATGTCAGATGGACAAACATTTTACAGGTGATGTGTATACATATTACATTACATGGTTCATAACTAGGGTTCCTATTGTGGTTTTAGTAACTGACTGAACAATATTATACGTATTCTTAGAAAAAGCATGTATGTGCGTTTCTTTCCAGCAATTGCATGTCGATTATACCTATTATACTTAATTATTATAAAAAGTGACAAAATCCACGAGCAATCCTTTGTGATCAAGATTTCATGACACGTCTATTTAAGATGCATTAGAAATATATTTAAGTTTTAGAGACAAGTCCGTGTCTACAAACAAAGTCAGGAGAAATGGTTCGTTAACCTATTTGCGTATCAATATCAACACCAACAAAACAAATTCATAATGACAATGATCCCTTTGTCTGTTTGACAACAATGAATACTGAAATTCACATTGAAAAGATTCATGAATTATTATTTATAAGTTGAGATGTAATTTGTTAAACGAATTTTATTAAGAATGAAAGAAAAAGTTCAATGTATAGTTAGTTTTTGGAGACATTCATTGTCGATCTCAATGTCTTCTAAAATGAACCGACATTAAAAAGCTAAAAGGCACTCGGGCGTTTACGTCTTCGACTGAAGTAAATAACGACTGAAAAGCTGAATTCGCAGCACTAAGTTCTTCTTTAGTTAGTGAACATTACTTTTGATACTTTATTATACAACAAACATATTACTTTTTTATAAACAAATATTATCATTCTGAAATATTTTTTTGTAAAAATAGTATTTATATCATCCAATATGAACACAACTTAAATTTAAAGGCCACATATTTTAAATTACTACATTTAACTCAGGTTGAAGTTCCTTTTCGACTTATTTTGTTTTAAAATTTCTGCTTTTATTTTCATACCTAAATAAAGTAATCATTAAATAAAAGTGTTCTTGTTCAGGTATTACTAACTAATAGTTCACAATTTTTAAATTTTAACCTTTATAGATTTAGATTTTTTCCAAATTAATGAATAATTATTTCCTCTTGAATAAAAGTTTATAATTTGCCCGAGAGACTCTTTGGTTTGTTTCATTCTGTATAATGAGATGAATAGACTTTCACAACAAGCAACTTAACATAATCTAGACCATCAGCATCGAAGTATAAGTCTCTGCTCAGAGGACACAGAAGTACTCCCTGAGGTGCTAAGACACGCATTATTAACTGTACAAGGTATCGCGAGAGACTTCAAACGATATGTTCTACGGTTTGGTTATTGTATACATAAAATCTAAATGATTTGGAATTGAAGTTAATTAATACATATATGAGAACATTATAACTGTATGTTCAGTAGTTCCGAGCATTAATTTACATCTGAAACATTAAGTCACAGAAAGGTAACTTCTAATACATATATTAAATTTAGCATTGCAATTTATCTCAAAGAATTGCCTAGTATTTTGTGACTGTGTTAGTGTACAGATTACGAATATTTTTTTTTTTTGGTAGGCAGAGTAACTATATGTATGTAGATAGATTAAGCGAAAGAAATGTTTTATTCCATCGGCTCATAAATTTTTATATTAAACTGTGCTATTCTTACGGTCTGGCAAAAGGTCCTTGCTATTTTTGACTAATTTATCATTCAATAGATATCAACCCAGGTTTCCAGATACCTAAAAGTCATATCTGACCGTTCTACCGCTCTGTGTCAAAACAAGATGGTAATTGAATTTGCAAACAACAGCAACAAGACTTTTCAGAAGTTGTCATTTGGAAACCTGCTCTTGTTGACGAATTTTATTTATTTTTTTGATACTGTTTTAATTAAATTAATTACCTAGCCAACAATTTGTTTTATAACAAAAACATGCAGTAATTTTATATATATTTTTATCAAATCAAATGATATACATTTAATAATTTCTCTTTAATAATTATATAAATTCACAGATGTAATATTAACTCAAAGAACTATATTATTTAACCTTTATAAATAACAAATAATATTATAGTAAAATATTCATCGAGGAATTTTTGTTCCGAAAATATTTTTCATATGATATTAAAGTTGAATATCGAAACTATCGATATTGGATATATTGATATGGAACGTGGATGATGCCTCATTTTTTAAAATAAAAGCCATCATACAATAAGCTTTTAAATTATAATAGATATAAATGTAATTTTTCTATTTGAATATTTCCATAGAATATATTGAATACATAAACGACAGGTTTAGATTGCATTGTCACCGCGGAACGTTTGAAAGTACTCAAGTAACTCACACTTACAATGTGTTATTTAACCTGTAGGACATCTGGATCCACGACATGTACGATCTTTTAATTAAATTTTCATATGTAGTTTCATATTAACTTTTCGGAAATCAAAGAAGAAAATTGTAATTGTTATTTTAAATTTTAGTATGATAAAAGTTTTAAAACAAAACAATTAACATGGTAAATTTTAAAGAAATGCTTATCAATCCAGTTTTCGTACAAATTCAGAAGCTGAACGATGACAAAACTTTGTTACAAGTTTGAAACACAGATATCTATAGAAGTTGTTAGTGCTCCTCGTCATCAACTGGTCTTTGTTCTTTCCAAAGAGTGGCTTCTTGTCTTAGAAAACTGGTGTAGTCATACCTACAGGGACAGAAGTCCTGTGGGATTGTAGTCCTGACAGGGTTTTCCAAGTAGCCCACTGCTTCTCAGAATCATTGTATTGTGTAGACAAGGGTTCAGACCCTGGGCCATAGTTTTAGGAAGTCCACTTGTCGAGCTATAGTCGACACGTCGATGATTGTAGAACATACATACGTAAATAATTCTTAGTTTATGGGACTCTATTTCAAATAACCAAGTGTTCTTTTTGGTACGGATTGCACGCTGCGCTCTTCGGAGGTGGCATATAATTTTCCGTATTACAGAGTTTCATTTCAATATCTGGCTGAAGTGCTACCACGGAATTTTCGACTCTCGTTTTTTGTTGTTTTACTGTGGCAATTAAAGTCACCTCTGTTTTAGTGGGTAACTCAACCTTTTGTTTTGGCGAATTCCACATAACTACTTCTGTTTTTTCCCGGACGGACAAGTATGAGATAAAAATGTATAAACATTTCCATATTCTACTAAATATTCTTATTTTCCAGTCTGCCAAACGATCTAATCTGAAAGTCAAAGTTGTTATTTATGTCTAGACTCAATTAAATATTTCTTCACATAACAGACAGTTCTAAAATGAAAAGACTCTGTGACCTCTGATAACCGAATTACATATTGAACAGAAGTAAATAAATAGTATGAGCACAGATATTCTATAGAATGTATTTGCTTCTAAAACTCTGCTGTTGCAGCAAGTGTGTAAACGAAATCTGAAATTGCACATAACTGCTGACTATACTATACTGTACTATACTGTTTCTTCCAATGTTATATTCAACTAATAATAATATGACATAAGTTATCCCAAACTTGTGTGAAGTTCCCCTTGAGTAAAAGGGTGATAGTTGTATTGAGACATTCAAAAACAATCAAAGTACCATATCTAGATTTGCCACACTATATATTTTTCTGTACAAACCCTAAGCGTATTATAAATAAAATTTGACAATCTCTACAATATTTAGTTCACTTAGGTTTTGTTTTCTCTTTTTCGTGACAAGAAAACCGACTTAGTTTTATAAATACTTAAGTGGCAATATTATTAAGGTTGGTTTCCTTCTGAAAAACTTATTGTAGTTTGATCCGTTAAGAATAAACTTTTAATTGTTCTTCTTTTCTTATAATATAACTGAAATAAAAGCTTTAGCTACTAATGTTCGAAAAACCTAAGAATAGCTTATTATCATTAATAAACATGTGTTACTCTCCGCATGTAAAGAGTATAGTGAGTTCAGTTAGACCTATTGATACAAAACTCATTTTAGAATTAATAAATTAAAATATTTTTTTAATTTCCAGTTAAAATTGGATTGTACTTGGATCGTTAATAATTGTTAGCTTTTACACAATTAAACCATGAAATTTAACTTATTTCTGAAATTTTAACTAAATTCGTCCCAATAATGTTATTATTCTTCGCTTCTAGCACACCGAAATTTTAATGAGATACAAGTTTAATCTCGCATTTAATGAGATTTTGAACGAGTTAATAACTTTTATTCGAACACCTGCAATACGAATAGAGAGATAAACAAGCGCTTCACCTTACAGGAATTTCATATGTATTAAGAGATCTGCGAATATTATTCATAAGAGAGTACAATATGTCGCGGGAAGTTAATTCCTAAGGTAATTTTGAAAGTCTGTAACTATGACAACTCACTGGAAGGTAGCATGTTGCTAAATAAACATTGTGTTTATTGAGCAACATGCTGTTTGTCAAAAGATATATATTTTTAAGCTGAGATCAAAAACTTGTCCATTAAAAAAAAGGAAATTTTCAACACGATTAAATTATTGAATGGCTTTAATTGCATTCTTTCCAGCCGAATGTGATAAAGATTATCATTAAAACTAAACTTGGTAAACAGTTACCGTTAGAAACATATTTGAAGAAAAGAAAAATTAAAAGCTAAAATATAATAATATAGAACAAAGTACAGAAAAAAATCAAAAAGGCAATGCTATAATTCACTTCAAGAGTTGTGTCTAAGTTAGCGATATACAAATAAAATAATGAGGAATTAAAATGGTTACATTATATTTTTACAATAACTTAAATTTGATTTATGCATTACACTTACATAAATCCTTTACAGTTGTATGAATTGTAAACGTGAGAAGTGAAGGAATAATCAAATGAATATTAAAAATAATCAATATATAAATCGTCTTCTTATATAATAACTACAATATTAAACTTTGACTATAAATACTTTATGTACCATTCACTTCAAATAGTGCCATCTAAATTGATAACTAAAAACGTCACCCACCAATTTGGTTTGAACCGTTTAAAATTAAGTGACTCGGGCATGTTATAAATATTGAATTGATTAAATGTCATAAAACAATATTATATTAAATTATTGTTTTAATTAGTCATGAACAGTTTGTTTATTTAAATCGATGATTATTCTCAGAAAACATTATTAAAGACTATTATGATATATTTACATAAGATATTTCAGTTTTATATTCAGATTCCTACAACGTTCTAGGTGCTCGTGACTGACTCCAATAGCCCGAAAGCCAGATGAAAATTTGATTAAATATTTCTTCTCGATAGATAAGTGTGAAAGATAATTGGTGATCAGACAATAGTTTCAAAAAGCCTTATGACCGCCAGCTGCGGCAAGGTTGGGGGGATGAGCAGTTGTAACCTCCCACGCTTGAAGAAAAAAAAATACACTAACTCATTTAATCTCGGCTAAAAATTTATTAAGTTATAGCTAATCCAATATCTCAGAAAAAAAATCAATTGGCTATAATATAGTGCATTGTACGTCAGCTGGCTATATCTCAGTGGAAAATACTCGACCGATAATTTGAAAGTCGTTACGTAGAAGGTAGCCAGAAGCATTTATTGACTATCATGGCATCAGCTGACCAGGTTTCCCTCGACTTACTGCTAGCTGTTTTTTTTATTTATCACAGAAGTATATTTAAAATCAGCTCACCAATTTTTCATGTGCGAGGAATTGCCGTATCTTTAATTATTCGGTATAGCAAATGGCTTACATACTGCTGTTGCATTTGACGTATGATGATGACGTAGCTATAATTGTTCAGGTAGAAAAAAATATAACTTGTCAACAAATATCTGGAAACGAAAATGAATAGCAAATTTTTGAGATTGGCAGTTTAACCATTATTGAAAAAGTAAGTAATGCAAATGTACAGTCAAATTTTAAAAGTTCTGTCAACATAGAAGAAGCAGCTGAGAACGATAGTTTGCAGTCAAATACCCATGCGGAAAATGTAAACACAGTGCGAAGTCGTAAATCCATATTTATTTTGGGCCCATGCCAAGTTTTGATTTGGATTATCACTTATGACTCTACGAAACTTAATAAAAAACCAAGACTCATTTAGTGTATGCTACGATCTGATGCATTAACGGAACTAAATATTGTCAATCTTCGATCAGTAACGCATATAGATTTTGCATGGGTTCTTTCACACTTTTTAAAATTGACCGGCATGCATTTTCCATTAATAAAAGATACAGAACACAAACTAAGAGGCATGGATTAAGAAAACTTTTATATTCCTACAGTTTCTTTTTGAAAATTGGGAAGAAGATTATATGTGGCCTTCTACTAAGTAGTTTTCCGATGTTTGGTCTTAGCTATACAGGTACGCGACCCTGGCTCCTAGAGCCACCACTTTCATACCTTTATCTCCAGTCCATCAAGGTGGTGTCCGGTACCTGCCCCCCATTCCCCTTCCTAACCTCTTTCCCCAGTTCTTTATCTTTTCCTTTCCTAGTTTTACCTAATTGACTGCTTGCCTCGTCCATGTATCAGGTGGGCTTTGCGATCCAAAGGAATCACTGAGGCCTATGTTTACATCATCATCATGATGTTTGCCGATGACATAGCGCTCTTTGACAAGAGCCGGTTGACAGTGGAATGGAGGGTGAACCTCTGGAATGGTGCGCTTGAGAACGGTGGTCTTAAACTAATTGTGACGAAGACCGAGTATATGGCTCGCGGGAGCCCGGACTCTTGCACTATCGATATTGGTCCTAAACTGGCCGTTAAGTCGGAAAAGTTTAGGTATCTATTCTGCATGAGTCCGGAAGCATCGATCACGATGTCAAAGCCCGGATCAGCGCTGCTTGAGCAAAATGGCGTGAGATCACAGGTGTGGTCTACGACCGCAAAATACCGCCCAAGCTCAAGAGGCTAATATAAAAGAGCATAATCCGACCGGTTCTCTTATATGGCAGCGAATGTTGACCAGTACTGTCTAGGTACACTCAGGAGCTTCACCGTTGACCGCATACGTAGTAAGGATAAGGATATGAGAGCAAATGGACTTACCACCGAGGATGCCAAAGACCGTGCAAAGTGGAGGAGTTTAAGTAGGAAGACAGACCCTGGCTAAAACTGGCATAATTGCCAGGAAGAAGAAGAAGATCGAGACATCAGCTGACGTACAATGCATTATGTTATAGTCAACTAATTATTTTTTGTTCAGATATTGGGTTAGCCATAACTTGCAAAATTTTTGCGGGGAGGAAATGAGTGAATGTAATTTTATTTCTTCAAGTGTGGGAGGTTACACCCGCTCATCCCCCTACCGAGCCTTAGCTGACGTTCACGAGGCGTTATGTTTCAGTTTTCTGATGCATTTTACTAAATATCAATTGAACTTGGTCATATAAATTTGTTACTGGCTCTCGGGCTACAACAGATATTTAATCACTGTTAATAACTCTCATAAATGAGTCATGCTATTGATTTTAATTACACGATGTCCGATTTACAGGTACGGTGACAGTATTTAATACTTTATTATATAATGCCATCAACATTCATGAACAAGCTTGGGTAAAATTTTCAAGGCACTAAGGAAATATTGTAAAAGAAAGGTTATATTTTAATTTGTTTAAATATAACCTTACATAAAATAATCTCAATGGATAATGATAGATTGATTTCGAGAAATTATACAACGTTAGATTGAATAGATATGCCCCAAGTTTTCTTCTGAATCATTAAACATCTCTTTCTCTATCAAAGTCATCAAAAGAGTTATCAAAAAGTGAATAATTTATAAGTATATTACAAAAATCTACGATTTTTTCTATTTAGACACGCTTTGGTTTCCAAAGTGTTTGGTTTTAATGATTATGGATAAAGTAAATCGCCTATAATACACAAAAATATAAAAGAAACTATAAGCCTGTTTGAGTAAGCCGCTTTCAAAGATTGAATCAAGAATAAATAAAATAAAGTCACATTAAGCTATCAAGAAAAACGTTCTCTCTCCCGCATCTAATACTATTTAATCTTCCTTCCATGTTTTTTCGCTCTTTGCTTCCTAATTTTTAAAGTACTTTTTTATTTATATTGAGGTTTTAATACTCTAAAAAATTTGTAAAAGTAAAATACTTTTACATAAGATAGTTCACTAAATCTATAGTTTACCCGAAACTTGTATTGTGAGTAGTTATAGTGTTGATATTATGTTATAGCGAAATCACAAATTTAAACCCGTGACTAATAACGTGAGATATACATAAGTATGTATGCGTTAAGTTTCGATTTTTCCATCCAGGTTTAAATAAAAATAAATGAATAATAAATTCGTACTTATTCATAATATACTACTGTACGCCACTTAGCAATCTATATTTGTTAGCCCAGAAATGTCAAATGGGCAGAATTCATTATGTAGTACAGGCTGTAATTAAAAAGAGCGAAATCAATTTTTGTGATCAAATAATGCTTTTTCTATATTCCCAGCACCAAACAAGTATAAAATACTTTATGCCAACAAACACTTCTGCAGCTCGATTAAAACAGTCTCTATTGACTTAATTATAAATCTAGTTGTCTTCTAAACTGGGCTGCAAAATAGGAAGAAAGAACGTTAACTTTAAAAGACATATAGTACAATAAAATTTTGTAAAGCCATTCGCAAGGATTTCAAATGCATAAAGCGAACTGAACATAGCAACACTTCAAATAGGCAACAGAAAGATTTCAAATATTGTTATTTGTTACACTCTCTTCTTATAAAATGTTCTATTTTAACATTATATGTCTGGTTTAATAATACAACAATAAACTTACATAAATTTACAAACGTAAAAGAGATTATTAAAACTTTTGTTTAAATCATGTCACCTGCTCTCAACATGACCAGAAAACCTCAAGTTTCAAAATTTGGTTCTTTTGCCAAAAAAAATTATCTAGGAACATTGGTTTCACGTTGGCGCGAATAATCTTACTCTCATAATACTTTACTGTCATTTAAAATATTTCTTCTACTCTTTATTTTAAAAATATGACTAATTTTCTTAGATGTCTCTCTAAGTTTTACGATTAACAATGTATCTACTCAAAAACTAATCCTCTCTTATCCTTTTTATACAAATTCCTTCAAAGTGTCAGTTGTTCAATTCTTAAACTCTTTGTTTTTATCTATAAGATGTGTTCTTGTTTGACAACTTTCAAGATATAGGTGAATGAGTTTTATCTCGCTCACAATCCATTCTTAAACTTCCTGCTTCCATCTTAATTTCCCCCTCAAGTCAACAAGACTTCATAAATTGTTTGGACGAACATATTATATGAAGTATATTTATATCATTTTAACTTTTGAATAAGGCTTTTGATGGGAATTCTGGATTGCGTTCAGAAATACACGAATAATGTCTACTTGACAAGATTACTATAAAACCAACCTTCAGTACCGTAATGGTGTGTGTCAAGTGATCGGTTACAGAGTACAACTGTTGTGTCACATTCCCAGAGGAACTTTGTAGCATGCGATTTTGAAAGATAAATAATAGTCTTCACATTGATTTGATTTATGAGCTATATTACTAGGAAGCTTTATTAAAACCCACTTTCAGATTCACTATAACAATTTGTAACTATAATATTTTGTACATTCATTTGTTTACATATTGTTTATAAACATCATTTAGTCCACTTACTTAGTATCCAGATTCTTCTACATACATATAGATGCTATAAGTAAACCTTAACCCACTTTTATCTGTTATAAGTCCTTCACCCAACGGTTAGCCGGAAGATATCGCTCATTAGTGATAAGGTCGCCCCTTGTAATTCTCTACGGCTATTGTTTTATTTTTTCATGTTTAATTTTATCTTTTAACCAATATTTTTTGTTTTAGTTTTCTTGTTTGGGGAACTAAATGTTAAGTCGAAACTAATTTTGTGAGGGATTCCACTCACCTTGAACTGAAAAAAAGAACAACTATTGGATTTTATTTATCAACTTTTTGTAGTATTTACTTTCAAATATTTTTTTATAAAATCAAAATATACTTATCAATTGTGTAACAAGTTTTGGGGCAATTTTAAAAACAAATCATCAGTTTTACTAGGAATAAATTACATTTTTAGGCATTTTTTAATCTTCAATATTAGAAAAATTATATCCTCCACAGCTTTTATTTTGCCAATAAACATAACAAGACTTTCTATATATAAGATTATATTACATTTTTACAATAAAAGACAAGACTAATATCTATTCTAATGTCATAAAGCTAAAAAATTTGTTCATATGTTTGGTTGGATGCGACAATATCATGAATCATGTGTGCTATTTACAAAAATATCTTTCAGTGTTAGATTGCCAATTTATCGAGAAAGGTTTACAACGAATAGAAGCTCTACAACGAATAGAAGCGGACTATCTGTCGATAAAAAATATTACAAAAATGAATATTACTCGACATTAACTTTCCTTTGACCTTAAATTATTATTTTAATTTACTACTTTTATTTCTATACTTAAGGTGCATTTCATTATTTATCTCCTGTTTACAAACTAAGAAACTTATGTGATAAGATAAAATCCAGTTCTTTGTCTTTACATATTAAGGTTTGGACTCATAGTGATGATAGCTTAATGTTTCTAAGAGTAAAAACTCTGAAAAAGTTTTTTAATTTAAAGTCTTAGACTTTGCAAATATTTTAACTTTTACTCGAATTAGGTCACACAAAAACTAGCTTGAATTATATAAAAAAAGTTTTTCAATTCATTTTATCATATATAGACTTATATGAGCCGCAGCCAGGATAGAGACACACGATGCTCTGTCACAACCAAGAAGACAAGATTCCAGAAAAGAACCGTTGTCTGGAACGGGTCACCGCGGAGAAAGGACGAACCAAAGATTAAAGTTGGCTGACAAAGAATGAGTGACCGAGTGATGTTAAGTATTGTTAGAATGCAACAAAAGCTACTCTTTTGATAATATATTAACTTATATACATCTTACAAACTTACGTTTAGTAATAGATATAAAAAATCTAAGTAAAAAATTTCTATAGGGTGAATGTTTTAATTGAATTAAATCGTTTTTCACGACCTATTTATTCTTAATTATTTAATTTTATTTAAATCAATCTACAGGAACTGTAAACTGCTTGCGAGTTTTATAATTGATTACCGTTAATTTCTTTCCGCTTGCCACTTCAACTAATACCATTAGTAACTGAATGGGGGTCGATCTCGTCATCTCAGTAATCCATGCAATAACTTATTGACAAATGACTTCTCTGGGGAGGATTTATAACTGATTTTGATTAATATTCACTAGACAAGTAAAATATACAATATCATAGTGTTTGTTACCATATTATTACTCTGTAGCTAATAAATATATAAACACTTCTGAGCATTTCTTTCACTGTGCGGGTGCCGGTTGCAAGAAGAAGAGCTTTAACAGTGCTTGAAACTTGCAATCCAAATGTATGTTTAAGGAGCCCTCATCAAACACGCGTTAAACTCTCTCCTCTACCGTACAAGCTTTTCTCTCTACCCAACAATTTTGACACTTATCTACTATGGCTATCTTCGAAGTACGTTTTTACGATGAAGTGGTGTTATTTCTGGAAAGGACCAAGTCTTTTAGTTAGTTGTAAAAAGATTAAACTGTTATACCTCTAGCTCTCATCTCTACCGAGTAAAATTTTACTATGAACCTAGTGAGTTCGTTAGTAAGCTCGTAATTCTTACTGACCTTGGTGACATGGTTTTTGGGGATGTGGATTCCCCAAGGAACCATAAGGTTTTTTGACACAACGCGCTTAAGACCCAGTTTTACCAAAAAATGTTCAATAAATAATATCTTGTTAAGGCATTTGACGATCTCTTAGATATATCGAGCGACCCACCGCACATTAATGTCTTTTAAATGTAGACAAGGCATTAATATTAATTCCTGTTCTAGAGGCCTGTCAAATGGCTGATGGACTGATAATCAATTGTATTATCAAAACTCAAATATCAAATCCCATTCCTGACTTTTGTAGTCATAGTTACGCAATATTTGAAATTTCAAATGAGGTACTCTTTTCTTTACTTATATCTTGAACACAATTTATGCCAATTTATTTTTAACACCATTTTGATAAGTTACTCCTTTTTTTTTCGGGGAGAAATCCGCTTACAGTCTGCCCACTGCCCTGGCTCGACAGTGGGATTTGTGTGGGGGTCGCCCAGAGCCTGATGGTGTTGGCTCCGGGAATACCCACTAAAACTCCCCGGCTTCCCTTCCTGCCAGTATTGGGGGGCGATTTGGGACCTGCTATCAATTCACCAATTCAGCCCCGGGCTGCCCGACTTCTGTGCCGGGCTACCGCGCCGGTGGGGGATTACCCGAGAGAGCCGAGATAATCCCCAGATGAGGTGACCAAGTGCAATGCCTGCGTCAGTGCCATTTGACGCAGGCTGGTCGAATCTCTAGGTCGACGGTTACCGGTTCACCCGTCTCCTCCGACCCGTACGTCTACGCCGGAGGGGAGCGGCTAGAGAATCCTCCTCCCGCTCTCTCTCCGCAGCTTCCTTCGCCGATATTACTGCTTCGGCGAAGCAAGCGGCAGCCTCCCAAGCCTCATCGCTGCCTATCATGGCCAAGACCATATTTAGCAGGGAGAGAGTCCTCCCACCGAGCGCCGAAGTGACTAAACGGCGCTCGTTTTGACATGCCGAACACACCAACAAGGTGTGGTCGGCAGTGTCCTCTGGATCGCTCTAGTGGTGGCATTGCGGCGTCTCCTCTCTTCTTGCGACCCGGTGCAAATAGTGGCCGAAACAACCGTGTCCGGTTAAGATCTGCACCAGGCGGAAGGTGATGCTGCCCCTCTGGCACCCCACCCACTCCTCTTACACCGGACGAAATGCCTCTATCGTGCGGTGGCCAGCGGTGGGATTGGCAAGTGCCTCCTGCCACCGGTGTAGGGCCTCCCTCTGCGCTTCAGCTCAGGCCTGCTCTATGTATTCCAGAGCAGGCGCTTCACCCCGCTGTTGCTCCTCGACTCTGTGCCGATACACCTCCGCAAGCACAAGTGCATCGACATCAAAAGGAGGCGTAACCGCTAGTACGCAGGCCGCTCCGTGGCTAACCGTGCGATATGCCCGCACGGCTCGGGTCGCGATTACCCTTTGTGGCCTACGCAAAAGGGCTCGCGACCGGGGTATGAGGCACTCAGCCCACACCGGTGCTCCGTATAGCGCCATCGACCGAATCACTCCGTGATACAGCCGACGGCACTTTACATTAGGCCCTCCCACGTTGAGAAGGAGCCGTCCGAGGCTGGCTGCGGCGGCTGCAAAGCAGATGACATCAATGCGCAGCGACTTCAAGCGCCGCAGAACCCAATTGTACCCCCAGGTTCCACAATAGAGGGCCTAATACGGAATCCTGAGGTACTCCTGCCACCACTCTCCAGGACTCGAGGCGGCCCTCCGCGTTCTCGTAGGGTACCATCCTGTCCTGCAGGTAGTCTCCGATAATGTCGCGGAGGTACGAAGGCACTCGGTGATACTTGAGCGCCTCCGTGATACACTCGTGGGGGATGGTGTTAAACGCGTTCGCGATGTCCAGGGACACCGCAATCACGACCTCCCCCCTGTCGAAAGCAGCCTCAGTCCACCTCTTGAGGCGACTTCCGTTCGACTTACGCGACTAACGCGATCGTGGCCCTTCCAGTTCGGAAACCGTACTGGCATTCCGCCAGGTCTAGCCCCCTGCCTTCCAGGTGCTGAATGATGCGGAAGGTGAGGATCTTCTCAAAAGCCTTCCCGGCCTCATCCTAAAACACTACTGGCAGGTAGCCCTCTGGGGCATCCACTGGACGGCTCTCCTTACGGAGCAGGCAGAGCTGCCCTACCCTCCAACGCCTGTGAAAGCGGGCCGCCGCAATGCAGGTGTTGAGCACTCCGCGGTATCGGTCCTCCAGGAGCCCCATGGCGATAGCCATCACCTTGGAGGGGGCCCCATCCGGCCCCGGCGCCTTACGTTTGCACCGGAGCCTCAGACGGATTATGTCGAATTCAGCATCCGACACGGGAGGGCCGTCAACCTGGTCCCCCTGAGCGAGATCAGCGATTGGCATGCGCGGAGGTGCGAAAAGTCCAGGATCGGGGAACAACGTTCCCAGCACCCTTCGCAGCAGCCCAGGCTCCATACTAGAGGTAGGGGAAGCTGGAGTAGAAAACTTACCCCTAATCGACCTGCAGGGCCTACCCCAGGGGTCGTTGTTGAGGATACCGAGGAACTGATCCCAGGCATCCTCCTTGGCCTCGCGAATGGCCAACCTCAACGCCTTGTTGGCGTCCTGGTAGCCCCGGTATAGAGTTTCCTGTATACCAGGCGTACCTCGGGCGTGCCTACGGCAACGCTGGTAGGCGCGCCTGGCCCTCATACTGGCGATACGCAGGCTGGATAGTTCCTGCGTCCACCAGTATACCTGCCCCCTGTTTTGGTGGCGTGCCTGTGTCCTCGGCATGGCGGCGTTGCAGACAACCTTAATGTCGTCCGCGAAAAGGTCCGCCATGCCGTTGGCATCTCCAGCGATGATGTTGGGCACTTCGGACAATGCTCTCACCATCGCTGCCTCCTCAGCCACATCGGGCTGAAGGCGAACTAGTGATCACCGCGGGAAAGGTGATCTGGGACCCACACGGATAGGGGTCCCGGAGGATTCCGGGGAGACCTCATATCGTACGTACCTATGGTCCGATAGGGTCACCGCTTTATCCATCACCCGCCAATCCCTGATGCGGGCGGCAAGTGATGGGGTGGCAAAGGTCACGTCCACTATGGATGTGCCTTGCCACCGGACGCAGGTTGGGATGGTTCCTCTATTGAGAATCTGGAGTCCCAAGGACAGAACCCAGGACTCAAGACACCACCGCGAACGTTACACCTGGTAGAGCCCCAAGCGCGACACCACGCGTTGAGGTCCCCAGCCACCAGCACCGAACTCGGGGCCACCCGAAGTATGGCGCCTTCGACCGCTGCCAGGAATGACTCGAAGTCAGCCCGGCTGCGGTTCGGGGAGAAGTATGTGGAGACCACCACTACTCGTCCCCACCGAGCTGCCACATAGCCCGCTCCTTTCTCAACAACGGAGTGAGTGTGGGCTACGCCGGGAAAGAAAATAGCCGCGGAGCCATCCACCGACCCGGCCCACTTGTGGGTTCGAGGCACAGAGTGTGGCTCCGCGATGACAGCTACGTCTATGTGCCACTCAGCCGCAGTCTGGCACAAGAGGTCCTGTGCTGCGACCAAATCGTTCAAGTTCCCCTGTAGAATTTTACCTATGGGCCTAACTGGCATTGTTGGTTTCCATAGGCATCTCTACAGGGGCGGCCGACGTGGCCGAAGAACGAAGGGCTGTTCCCCATGACTGTGGGCGGCCTTTGACCGGAGGGGGGTTGCAGTGGGCTCCGCCCATGCGGTGACCCGATGCCAAACCCCGGTACTTGCACACCGCGCAGCAGAGTGGGGCTAAGCAATCTTTGGATATATGCCCCTCTTCTCCACAGCGGAAACACAATCCACTGCGGTCCTTATTAGAGGGGCATAACTGCTGCGGGTGTCCGATGCCTTAGCACCGGTAACAACGCATTGGACGCTGCTCCAGAACCGTGATTGAGGCAGCACTCCAGCCCACACATAGCCGACCTACTTCCGCCAGCTTGACAATGGTTTCAACGGGGCAGGCAGTTGTTGTAGAGCCTACCCCAGTGTACCCGTGGGTAATTAGCCCGTCTTTAAAGACTTCCGGAGAGACTCCAGTATTTTCCGACAGTGCCAGGCGGATTTCCTCCGGGGTCACCGAGTCGTCCCGGCCAGAAATTCGGACGTTGGCCATTTTCCTGGGGCGTGACACCTTCGCGGCATCCCCTAGGGCTTGGCCAATCTTGGACGCAAGGCTGTCCGCCTGGGCGGCAGTGACCTCCTTAGGGAGCTCAATAATTCGAACCCCCGTTATCCCCGTCCAGAATTTCGTCGAGCTAATTCCCAGCTCTTGCAAGCTGACCGACTGTTTAGCCTTAGCGATGGCATCCTTGTAAGTGAGGCCCTCAGCCACGGCCTCTGGCTTGAAAGCCACGACCACCGCTAGGGATTTTGGCTACTTCGGCAGAGCAGGCTTCTTCTTTGGAGCCTTGGCGGTAGCGGGAGCAGGTGCGGACTTCTTGGGCTTTGCCCTCTTCACGACTGTAGTCCGGCCTTCAATAACCACTGGTGGCTCCTGATGGGAGGGACCCGCCGTCTGCTCTGCAGCTCGCCGTGAGCCGGCCTTTGTTTTAGGCCCCTTTTTGGCTCTAGCCTCCTTTGGCATGTTTGCCGGTGGGGCGAGAGTGTTGGGCGCATTTATACTCTCGTGGCTCCTTCTCCGACCGTCAGATGCCAACGCTTGACGGTGCAAGACGGCTGGAAGGAGTCGGCCATATACCTCGAGCCCTTCCAAACGGGCACCCAGGATGCGTCCGAACTGCTCGCTCAGCTTTCGCTGGAAGCGTTCCATGACGTTGGCCAGCTCCGTCCTAGTGTTGCCTTCACCAGGTCTTCTGGCCTGCGTCTCCTCTGCGTTGTCTTCCACCTCAACCGCGGGGTTCTCCCTTTAATTGCCACGCTCAGCATATGCCCGCTTGAGAGCAGCAACTTCGTCCTGAAGTACGGACAGCTGGCCCCTTAGGCGCTTGTTGTCCGCCATCACCCTCCTCCTCGCTCGTGGACCTTCCGGCAATTGTCTGGACCATCTGGGATCTGGGATCTCTTTTTTTATGGTCCCTTTTAAGTTTTTGGACATGGACGCCAGCGTACAAATCCTTTCGGAGCTCGCCTTGGTTTTGTTTGCCAAATCCTCTATTGAAGTGTCTGGCGACTTCCTACCTCGCACCTTTCTGGGGGAACGCGTCTGCTCTTTCTCAACTTCGGTTGCAGTGGAGTCGGAATCAGTATCCACTGTCACCGGTTCCCTTCTGTTACGTCTGACTTGATACAAACCAGCATTGTGGTAGATCCCTCTGCCGGTCAGACTTCGGGGGATTTGCGGTAGGACCACGTTCGGGAACTCCAACGCGAAGCCCACCTCAGATCCCGAGTCCTTCCTCTTCCTCGGGTTAGCCTCGGAGTCCAGGCCGCTCGAGCCAACGACTGCCTTGCCTCTGGTATGCCGGGGAATTGGGGAGACTTTCCGAGGAGCCTCCCCTCTCCGGTACGACGACTCTGAGGTCTCAGACATAGTCCAGTCCAAGGCCCTGCCCAAGACTGATTCTGTTGGGGAAAGAATGTTTTCCCCCAACCTCTTAAACAGTACGAAAACAAACGGATGACAATTCAAAAACAATACAAACACAAATAGGAACTATAACACACAAAGTCAACAGATCCAAACCACTATAGCAACAAACTCCAGTAGGCAAGCCAAAGTCAGTACCCTTACTGACTTTGGCTTGCCTAATCGAACACAGAAAATAAGTCAATATGGAGAGCAGCGAAATAGTCACCTCCCACTGGCCACTGCGTTACCGCGCACCAAGTGGAGAGGATCAAAAAGCAGCGAGAGCAGCACAAAACTCAGCGAAAGCACTCCGAAAAGCCACAAGTCTTAATATCCAGATTCGGTCACCCAACCTGCCACTCCGTTACGGTGGTCAGGAAATTGTCCAGGGCACACGACGGGGACGTACTGGACATCACTTGGGGCGTGCCCCAGCTCTATCTTACTTACTGTTTCTTTACCTAGTAAGCCGAACGAAAATTATTCACGACCGATGACTGTATTTTCTTTATTTTGTTTTCCTTGCATATTTAATTAGATACTTAACTACTAAGTTTCCAGATCATAATTTGTATATCTTTTTTAAAGTAAATCATTTCAAGCTTTTAGCCTCATTTTTTTTTGTTTCCATTTTCTTAATTTAATTTCCAATTAGGACGCAATACGTTTTAAAATGATCAACAGATATCTGTTCGTTTATCATTGGATCGTGCAAGACCTGTTTCCCAAAGAGTAAGCAAATTCCATTATCGTTGGATCGTAATAGGCACCATGTTCATAGAGAAACAGAAGCGCCTGAAGATGGACAAGTCCGCTTGGGCAACGACAGCATTCGGCATACACATTTAAGAAATGTTTTACTAAAAAAAATAGTGAAAAATACAAAATACTAATTCATGGTCCAATTAAGAATATTCGGCGATGAATTATGATTTTTTAATTAATTAAAAAGCAATGTGGCGGTGTCTATTATCGTCCCATCAATTATTTGCCAATATTGTTAGGATTTATAAAGGAAAGGTGAGGCCAACGATCTTTGTTGTGGTAATGGCAAGATCCCTCGAAACATTCGGAATTTATTCATAATATTCGTCAGTATATCAACGCGTCACAAATGACATTTCTTTTATGTATGGGCCATAATTTAAATTTGACGTCGCGTCGTTCAAAAAATTTAAACTTTGAGGACAGATCTACTACTTTGCAGGTAGTCTTCTGCCATATCGACCTGATGTCTATAAATTGTTACAGATTGTTTTATTACCAATCTAGAAATTTAAACATCTACTAGATGTAATATTAATAATAATAATACTAGATCACCACTTCATAGATCTTTAGTCAGGTGTCTGCAAGACATGTTGCGTTCACCTACTAGATACATACAATCTTTTAAAACTGCCAAGGGAAGTAGTCGTCCTGCTATACCAAATTATAATATACCTACTGCTAACCAGCGTGGACGATATAATGAACCTTGTTTCAAGTGAAGTAGCAGTTTTTATTGTTGGACAACAATTATTTTAAAGAGTTATCTTGCTTCGAAGTCACGACGAAAATCTTTAGAAAATTTCTGACATAAATCGCTCATATCACACCTTACAATAACCTTTTGTTTTGTCGAGTAGGAAAGGGTTATTCAATTTATATTGCACAAGTTATCCCTGTCTCTAAAAACCAGTTCAAAGAAAAGTTTGACGTCAAAAGAACAAAAACGTTTCGCATAGATATGGAATGTTATTAAATGAATGTGTAGTAGATCAGCATCCTAAAATTTCTAGTCTTATTATTTGGGACGAAGCTTCCATGTCTCATCAAGCATCAGTAGAAGCTTAATAATTGACAATGCGGGATATGCTTATAAGGAACTGTCCAATTTGCAAGTTATAACAAAAGGAATGAGAGTAAATGAAGTCAATGCATCGCTGAAAAGTTCTCATCTTTAGCTTTATATAGCGAAATATGAAGTTAAAACCAATATGAAGCTTTCATCATTGACCGAAGACACAAGGCCATTTTCAGACGACTTGCTCTAAATAGGGAACGCCAAGACTGCGCAAGGGCACAAGACTCAAAATAGTCTGTTTAAGAAACCATTTCATTGAAAGTTTTATATTAACAGAAACAGCCATTGGTGAAACTGTTTTCATTTCAAGAATAACAATGATACGGTCACAGTTCCCATAAAAATAACTTTTGAAATGGAAATTAATAAAGCCCAGGGTCACACTTTAAATGTTGCGGGAGTAGACGTAAGCACTTGTGTGCTTTTCGCACGTTCAATGATTAGTTGTCCTATCATGTTATTTTTTTTTCATTTTTTTCATTCATGTTTTTTTTTCATATTATCAAAAATATTAATAACATAAGGAAATCAAAAATTATAGACTTTTTCAATTTTACGTAACATAAGCTATTGTATATTTTTAGAAAAGAAGCCGTGCGATACCAGAGCGGGTTCCTAGTATGTTATAAAAGAACAAAATTATTTTTTAAAGTTTATTATTAAAATTGTACATAATTAAATAACTATTTCTTTGTATACCATTCTGTAGCCAACAAATCTTTGATAATATTAGGAAGAAACTTTTCTAGAATGTTCTTCGAGCAAGTGCCTTGTATTACTACCATTTTTATATATTTATAGCGCAATAACCGACAGACTACTGAGAGTAAAACGTTATTTTTCCTAAACAAAAGTCAAAACTAAGAAGTTTTGAAACTTCAAAGTAATTTCTTTTTAGAAGGTATTTCATAATATTTACAGTATTCTTAAAACAACGACTTGTTTACTACGTTCTCAAATAAATTGGATTAGTTATTTACTACAGATCATTTTATGCGATTTATATATATGAGAGGACGAAAACATTTTGAAAAAGCTTATACATTATAATTGTATTAGTATGATTAATGTTACCATTCTTAAAATAACAAATTGGTCATTTCAGATAAAGGTATTGTATACATCTCTTCTGGCCGTGATCACGGTTGCTGAAAAGTAGCCGAAACGTCGGGAGTATGTAGTTTTAAACAAAAATAAAGTCTCGAAGTATATCCGAAAAACATTAGTTTCATTTCAATGAATAAAACTCGCGAAAATCTCAGATCTCATTAGGTATTTTATAGATAATAAATTATCTTTTTAAAGGAACTTACTAATACAAAAATGTTTTATTTTATTGGCATTATAATATATGACCAAAACTTTTCAATTTGAAGACACTTGTTTGTTATAAATAATTATGCACTGAAAGTGGGAAATAAAAAAGTTTATTACCTAAAATTCACTACTGGATATACAAAAATCCTTACGGGACTAATAAATGTATAGGTCAGTCTATCGAAATAAATACAACAATTTTGATGAAGTAGACACTGCGTATAGTGGTGAGGTCATTTAAAAACAAATTGTTTAGCACATATTGACTAAAGGTGTTTTGTGTTATGTACATGTATTTGTGACATTTCCTCAAACAATATTTATCTTTGCATAATTTGTTCTAATTGTCGGCACCGGTAATTTCTATGGACTTTGGGGTTTTTGTTTTTGGTAAAGTATCATTGATGTTAGTATATCAGAGGTCTCTTAAAATTTTATTTCATAATAAAATAACATTTAAGGACTATACCATTAATAAATTAATTTTTTCGGTTGTTTTTAATGAAACTTACAAATAAAAAAGAGTGGAAGACACAACCGTGACAAATTTATCAAAAAATGCATCTTTTATTCTCAGCCAGAATTAACATTTAAAAGATAGAAATTAAATGACACTTGGATTTCTCTTTATATTCAAAAATGTTATTACAAAACAGCCAAGCGGATACATTACAAAAGATGACATTTCAATAAATACAGAAATATTATAATAGTGAAATATTACAAAATATAATAATATAAAACAAAAGTGTTATTGTTTTGTTCAGTAACTTGTTATCTAAATACTAACTGTCAGCTGGACTCCGTACTAGGTGATTGAAGTAGCGTTCATGTAATTCTATTTATTTTTTAAATACGTCTAGTAAAAGAATCTAAGTATATCAATGACTCACACAGTGGCTTAAAAATTAAAAGTCATTAAAAAGATTACGCAAAATCAGAAGTCAAAGAAAATGAGAAAATAATTACATTTTCTAGCCCATGATCCATCTTCATCCCACTTCAACAAAGATTTGTTGGATCTTACCAAATTTATGTGAAGTGAATCGATTCTAAAATATATACGTATCGAACTTCGAGGAAAAGTTTTTTATCTCATGTAGCAGCTGACCTACTTTAAGAGACCAATGTTCTAACACTGTTTATGAGAGTGTCGTGTCAATTGAATCAGTCCGGGCCGCAGTCTGTGACGAGGTCCGCTCTAACTCGATTTGTATTTCAGCAAGAAGTCCGTCTCACTCGATATTTAGTTAGTTCACTTTGGAAGAAAATCTTCTACACTTTTTACAATATTATTCCAGCAGTCATTCAAATTATTGTATTGATGAAATACTAATGTTCCCACTAGGCATACAATCTATAATGTTTACTGTGTATCTATGAAGCTGTACCTGATGTAAACAATAGTCACTGTATCATTTTATGTTTTAGCTTAATATATTCAAAGACTAATAAAACAATCATTTAACTTAGAATAAAATTTTATTGTAGGTAACTGTGATATATGTGGGGTAGATTTATTATAAATAATTGTTAGTAAGTTGTAAGGTATTCGTTGGTGGCTTTGTCACCGATTAAACGTTAGATTGAGTGGACGTATTTTATTGTGCTCCTAATTTCCTATGTCATTTATCTAGTTCTGTCGTATATAATATATACATACTTATCAGTGGCGACGAGTCGGTAAAAAGGACACACGTATTAGTGTTAGCAGTAAATAAAAATGTCGGTGGGAAAATTAGAACCGTTTGATCTTCACAAAGACGATTGGAATTTGTACATTGACCGTTTGGAACAATATTTCATCGTCAATGATGTTAAACCGGCAATGCGAATAGCGACATTGATAACAGTCATTGGTAGTGACGCCTA
>JAAAKD020000207.1:185582-220482 GCA_010014825.2 Danaus melanippus
CTACAAAAAGAGCTATATCTAATAATAATATGACATGCATACATACATAGAAACATACATAGATACATACATATATAAATATAGATAAATATACAACACCGTACATATACCTAATACATAACTTAAACTTCTTCTTTGGAGCCTTGGCGGTAGCGGGAGCAGGTGCGGACTTCTTGTACTTTTCACTTCTTTGACTCTTCACGACTGTAGTCCAGCCTTCAAGAACCACTGGTGGCTCCTGATGGGAGGGACCCGCCGTCTGCTCTGCAGCGCGCCGTGAGCCGGACTTCGTTTTAGGCCCCTTTTTGGCTCTAGCCTCCTTTGGCATGTTTGCCGGTGGGGCGAGAGTGGTGGGCGCATCTACACTCTCGTGGCTCCTTCTCCGAGCGTCAGATGCCAACGCTGGACGAGTGCGAGACGGCTGGAAGGAGTCGTCCATCTACCTCTAGCCCTTCCAAACGGGCACCCAGGATGCATCCGAACTGCTCGCTCAGCTCTCGCTGGAAGCGTTCCATGACGTTGGCCAGCTCCGTCCTAGTGATGCCCTTGCCAGGCCTTCTGGCCTGCGTCTCCTCTGCGGTGTCTTCCACCTAAACCGCGGGGTTCTCCCTTTGATTGCCGCGTTCAGCAAATGCCCGTCTGAGCGCAGCGCAGGCCGCTCGAGCCAACTACTGCCTTGCCTCTGGTATGCCGGGGGATTGGGGAGACTTTCCGAGGAGCCTCTCCTCTCCGGTACGACGACTCTGAGGTCTCGGACATAGTCCAGTCCAGGGCCCGCCCAAGACTGATTCTGTTGGGGAAAGAATGTTTTCCCCCAACCTCTTAAACGGTACGAAAACAAACAGATGACAATACAAAAACAATACAAACACAAACAGGACTATAACACACGAAGTCAACAGATCCAAACCACTATAGCAACAAAGTCCAGTAGGCAAGCCAAGTCAGTAAGGGATAGAACACAGAAAACAAGTCAATATGGAGAGCAGCGAAGTAGTCACCTCCCACTGGCCACTGCGTTACCGCGCACCAAGTGGAGAGGATCAAAAAGCAGCGAGAGCAGCACAAAACGCAGCGAAAGCATTTCGAAAAGCCACAAGTCTTAATATCCAGATTCGGTCACCCAACCTGCCACTCCGTTACGGTGGTCAGGAAGGGGTCCAGGGAACACGACGGGGACGTACTGGATATCACTTGGGGCGTGCCCCTTGATAGGTTACTCCTAGTAAATAAAAATAATGAATAATTATGTAGTTGGTCATTTAACGTGACCTTTAATAATAATGCGTCGTTAATCTTCATCGCGGGAGGTAAGTATTTTGATAGACAATAATATTTTTATAGGTTCAATAGTAAATGCCTCGTTTAGATTTAACAAACAGAGTTTGGTGAAACTGAGTCTCAAAATTGGCGGATACAGAAATATGTCTGGTTTGGTCGCCGATTCACAAATATATTAATTCTGACATAATAACGAATTTCATTTCACATTAAATACACATTTAATTCGATGGACATTTACTGTCCTCCACGAATATTGTAAATATCAAACAATGAAAAGTAAAAACAATTATCATACAAAAAATAAATTACAGTAAAATAATATGAATTCATTTTGCATCATTCTGAAGCTTAATTGAATTTTCTATAAGTACGGCTTAAAACGATCAAACTTTTGTTGTTTGCCAAGTAGATGGACAATTGACGATGTACTATGGAAAATTTAAAGACAACCTAAAAACGTATACAATTATGATTGCTCGAATGTTGAATTTCTAAAATACCGAAGAATTAAAATGTTGTTTGATTTAAATATATTTTTGCTACGTACAAAGTTAGCGTTTGAAAGTGGCTCCATTAAGCTTTTAGTTATATAAAATGCACATAATATGTTTTAGCATTGCAGTTTAATTTTACCGTGTTTTATACCCAGGAATTGTCTGTATTATTTAAACAAAAAATGAAATGAGGGAGCACTATAACCGTAACAATGGTTCAACTTCGGTTCGAAACAAATATTGTTCATTTTATTTGATAAATATTGACAGTACAATTTATATTTAATAATGAATAATGTGGGTATACAATTTATTAATTTTTTTATCAAATTTTACTTAAAAACAATTATATTATCATAATATATTTTACAAAAAATATATTGTGACAATATAATTGTTTTCAGGTTTCATATAAGATTAAACATTGATAACTATATTCTTCTACAACTCTTAGAAATTGTTTCTTTTGATAATTGATACCTCTGTTTAATAACAATAGTATATTAGTTTCTGTTTATCATCAAACAACCGTTTTCTTTACCAAGAGACATGGAAGATTAAACGAGAGCTTTGAATAAAACTCCAAAACCTTTAAATACCTTTCTTTTTTTTGGTTTCAAATAGAATTCGGTTGCACTTTAACGAGAAACCTCTTAAAGGATTGCCCGTGAGCCGTTATACTGTAAATAAAAAACTGTACATATACATACTTTTAAGATATTTATACATGTCCACGCCAAGCCTCCACTTAAATCAAAGTGACGTTGAATATTTAATACATTTTTCCTCCGCTATGTTTATTTAATAAATCTAACACTTCTTATGAGCAATAAAACAAAATAAGCTTTCAAAGATACTATTTTAGTTTAAAATTTAAACGAAAGATTATAAGTTAGATTATCCAGAAACAAACCTTTACACATATTTTATCAAATTATTGTTTTGTTAAAGAGCTATCGAAAGTGATTAGTGTACTTCTATTTATAAAGTGTGACTTGATCCTTCTGTTGAGATTCTTTAAAAAAATGTTCAAAATTGAGTTTTATCAACTCATATTCTCATCTCTAGGATAAATAAATAGAACTCTTAAGGAATTCAATCCTCTGGCATGCAGTCGGCAGTCTACAGCTCTTTAAAAGCGTTTGGGTTTATAAAAGGCAAAGGCTAGGATAAAATATTAAATACTCACAGTATAGCGGCTGCACTTCGAAAAATTCAATTTCATATATGAAAAGAGCAGGAACAGGCTACGCTTGCGTCGGGAGATAATATCGATGGAAACAATTCTTGTTAAGGTGAAACACGTTTATGAAAGATGAAATTGTAACACAAAGTAGATTCCCTTTTTATCCCAGCCTCAAGTGCTCATCTTTCATTAACACTATTTTGTTGTCATTACAAAATACTGATATATTTTATGTCAACCTATAAGAACTTTCATAAAAAAAATAATAATTAGTTTTAAGAAATGCGAACTGAAATTGTAGTATTAAGGACATGCATCGTACATGTGAATGTCTAGAGAAGTAAAGCTTATCTCATACCATCTTAGCAAAATACGATTAGTTAAACAGAAATGGTAACTCAAACAGAACAATAACGTGAGCTAAATACGAAAACACATGTAGTTTCAGTTAACGATAAACAGGTATTGTATAATATTAAATACAAAGAACATCTGAAAGCAAAGGAGAAATCAAAGTAAGTGCAACTTCTTGAAGGTAAATGATGACTATAAGTTACTTCTACAATTAATGCAATAAATTTTACACAAAGCTCTTTATTTCATGTTCCATGTGATAAGAGGTAATTTTTTAATTTAATATGTATATTATGCTTGTTTTTGAAAGTTGGTTAAACTGCTGTTGACGATAGAGGAGGAAGAAATAATTATATATATTTATGATAAGCAGTCGCGGATATATTTGTATACAGCATCAGTTATTTGCTCATTACGCTGTCACGTATTTATTTTGATTTGATTCGGCTCTGTTTTTATGTTATAAATCATCAAAGATATTCCATGTTCCATCTCGATCAGGCGTTAGGACGTTCTCGGTGAAAACTTGAGTATATTTTTCTTAATTACATTGTTCACTAAGGTGACCCCCGTTAACATATAAATATATCAACTGACATTAAATTGCAAAAGATGAAGGAATCTATACACAGCTACATACATGTTATTTAAAATGATTACTTGCACTTTTCAATATGTCAATATTTGTACAATAGTGAACACTGTCTCTCTTTTTAGGAATAAAATATCCAATTATTCAATTGTTACATTTTTATCCACAACTCACGTCAATTCTCTTCTTGTAGCAAAGTCATAATGTGTGTGATATCAATCATAGCTGTACTTGTAAAACGATAGATTAGATTTTCAGTGAGGTTTACGTCTTTTAGGCGTTACTATTTTAACTACACTTCTTTTATGTTTATTATTTCATTTTTATATGCATTATTTCAATATCACTCAAGAATAATCCAGTAATCCTTTTAAATAGTTATGACCTAAAGAAAATTCTTTACATGGAATGTGAGATTTTTATATTATTTTAATTTCGTAGAATATTTAATGTTTGATACACACGAGGGCGTGTTAGTATTTCAGCGGAGTAACCAGTGACAGTGTGTAGCGGCGCCTCTGTCATCATAAATCTGGATTTGTTTAGCTTAACAAAACTTACTGCAAGGCACAACGCAGCTGCAGCGCCCGTCCAAATGTTTCTTCGTTTTTGTTTCACAGAACGCTTTAATATTTGTCGAGTCCACACTTTATTAATTTTTCTCTTTAGGATACATGACTTCAAACAAACATTTACACATTTATACCCAGATTGTAAACACGGCCTCATGTCGTTCCAAAGACTCATATATTCGTACATATGTATACATAAATAACTGTCTAAAAATAATATTCGTCTCAAACCAAGTTTGCTCATCATCTATTACCTAGTTCAAAATGGGAAACTTACAAAACTTCCGTTATTTTTTTTTTTATGTTCCACATTCACTGCATTTAATTTTTTTTATTAAAACGCAAATTATAAAGATTTTATTCAAAAAAGTTTATTAATGTTTGTTTTTTACAATTATCTTTTAGCTGGAATAAATTCCTTTTTAACGAAATATTAATATGAAAGATCAAAGGCTAATTAAATATAGAATAGTTGTAAAATATTAGTTTTAATGTTACAGAGGGACAGTTTTACAAATAGAGCACATTCAAAGTCACAAACATTTATAAGTAACGAAGTTTTCCCACGGGATTTTCGAGGTAAAAAGTACATACAAAATTTCGAGCAATCGGTTGGTTTTAGGAGGTCGTACCACAAACACACATAGTTGTACATACAAAAATGTTAATTTATATACATATACATAATTATATTGACAAATTGACTGACAAAATCAGTTGATTCCGAGACTTACAAACAAACACATATTTAATGAGCTATTTATTTTTCAGCCTATCAGAGCCCACTGCTGAGCACAGGCCTCTTCTCACATGGAGAAGGTTTGAGAGCGTTAATCACCACACTTGCTCAAGACGGGTTGGTGATTTCAAACTTATAATTGTGAAATTATAAGTCCAGGTTTCCTTTTTCACATTATATTTTATATCATGTTACTAACAAATAAAAAAAAATTAACTTATTTTCAATAACTAATAATAATAATATACCCTAAACTGTTTGTCTCATTCATGTGTATATAGACTATATACCTCATAAAATTATACAAAACACTCGCGCTTAGAGAAGGATTCAATGTCATTGTAAAGACTTGCTACATATTTATTTCTGGGTTCCATTTTTTTTTATTTACCTGAAATAATGTACAAATAGTTTATACATTTCAGTATATAAGATTGGAAATATATAATATCCATGGAAGAGATCCGGTACGAATAATTTTTCAGATTTAAACTCCATAAATATTTGAAATGAATAATCGTATTAAATTCTGAATCATCTTATTTCCCATATGCATGTGATGATTTATGAGTTTGTTGGAGTTGGGCCCGGGGGTGTTCGCAACACACACTCGAACGTTCTCCGGCCGAAACCAGCCGGTTGTAACTATGACCGCGTTGCTAACTGTTTACTTACTGATATGTTTAACTTATATATTGCGTTTGCTTAAATCTTATAACTGTTTCTTCAGTAACTCCAACGAAATGAATGATGTGTGTACGCGGCATTTTATAATAATACAGTATACTGTTCAATATAATGCAAGGCTTTATAGTCAGCAAAACTTAGTCTGTTGTAAATTTCATATTCCCCGAACCTTTTGCATTTGCTGAATATCCATGTATGTAATTTGAACAGTTAGATAGAGTCGCTTTTGAATAAAACATATGTACATTCTCATAATTAAAGTCATCGATACTTAGAAATGTGTATAGAGATTATGTACTGTGATATGGAGACTCTTTAAGAGTTACTACATATCACATGATGGCGCTGGCAAGCGACAAAAAAGAAATTGAATAAATTCAAAATAAATTTGAATTAAAACAAATTAGAAAGAATGAAGTTGATTTTAGAGAGGATAGAGCTTGCCATCGCATTACTTAATATGGATTTTATCTAAAATAATGTTAATCAATTGAAATAAAAGTGAAGTAACAAATGTTGCTTTGAATTATATGTATAAAACGATCCCGAAGGCAACTCGAGGCGTTACAGTACACTCGAATAGCATTTTAATTTACTAGCGATAACATTGGCAATGACGCTTAAAAATTAATTATATTTTTCAATTGTGGAACAGACAATCATTTTACAGTTAAAGTTTCTACCAAATTATATCTTACGGTTCAATTACTCCTAAAGTAAAAATTGGAACTGAGCTGGTTAATGACCAAGATGTACCGAAGTATGACTTACAATCTATCGCTTCACTCAACCACATTGAAGGAGAACAGTAGAAACCTTATGTTTAGCTATACAAGAAAACAAATAGGCCACAGAGTGTAGGCGGCTATAATGTTGTGTTTGATGTTTGACATGAAAGAAATGAAATACATTCAAAGACAAACGGACCATAAATAGATATTTATAATATATTCTTCTTCCATAGTACAGAAAGCAACATATCTTTTAAGCAAATCGTACAGATTGACGTACTCTGTGATTAATTTAACATGATAAATTATATGAAGTTCGATCAATTCTATAACCAGAATGAGAGTGGACCACGAACCTTATCTGTTATATGTGAATATCAATTTATAATGATATAAAAATAAATATAAGCAATAAAAATATTTTATTTCTACTTTTACTTTTGTATATATTATTCATTGAAACTTGTTCTTTATTAACATCCATTGCGAAAATTTGTTCATCCAAGAAAATGTAATATTAATAGGGATTACTTGCTTAACTACTATTGTTGTCCATTAAAAAGCAAATTTAATAAAAAATTTAGTGCGCACTAGAGCGTTACAATTACCATGAACACTTTCTTACACAATTTATAATAATCAGTCCTAAACATGAGATAAAAGTTGTTTTTATATAATTTGATACATTTAAAGTAGATATAAGCTAAGAAGTACTTCTATCACAGTATAACTAGGGTACAAACGGTGAAGTGAGTTGTGGTTGTTTGTTGCTGTGAAGGTCTGTAAATCAGGATTTGTTCAGCTTAGAACTCAAAAGTAACTGTAAAGCACAATGAAGCTCTCGCTTCAACCGGTCCTTATCAGAATACAACAGAGAATAGAAAAATAGTAACACGAGAAAGTTAAAATTCTGTTACTGTTTTTTTTTAATAACTATGATATTAAAGATATCTTATCGTTTTTCCTTGTTGGTATTTTCGACATGGAGTGGAGATATTTTGATAAACAAAATATTATTATATAATTCTTTGTGAATGAAACCATTATTAATAAAAGTTGCTTTGAAAAATTAATTTAAATTAAAATTCAGAGGCACTTCCTTAATAAGGAAAAGTAATTAAACGTCATAGAGAAATTAGATATTGATATTTGTTAACCGCCTCGCTTTTCTTATCTTATGATAAAAGCTTTCAAACTGAGTTTACCAGTAAAAGTCATTATACGAAACTTTCTAGAAGCTTTATTATTACTAGAAAAGATGATAATATTGCTTGTGAATGCTTTCATTTTTAATAACCTTAAATTTAATTTCATTATTGAAATAGTTTTTTAGTATAATAATACTATTTTTAAACGGAGAAAGCAAGAATAAGAATACAATTTGATGTATAATAATCTCGTATATACATCTGTTTTTCGATGCTAAGTGTAGCAGTGCTACTGTCAAATAGACGGCTATTACAGATACAAGCTGAAGCAGGATAACAAAACAAGCTGAATAAAGAGGATCATGAAAGAGTAGCACATATCTTGCTATAGAATTTATTGTAGCGGATTAGAAGGCATGAATATATATCGGAATTTAATAAGGAAAATTCAAATAGAGTTCATCTGCATAACCTTTACGACACCAACCATTCACAATGTAGTAAACTAAACTATGTCCTTAGTAAACAGTTGTCACCTCACGGCGACAAAACTCGATAAAAATTATTTTTAATGAAACGTTCGTTGATGAGGACGGTATAAAAAAGGTTCGTATGTCTTTCAATTACCTTAAGTTAAGAGTAACTTTTTTGTTTCATAAGGTACAGACTTAAAATGACGGATCGATGGCGAAAAGACCAGTAGCAATTTTGCCGGTCGCAATTCCGACTTCTTTTAAATTCTTTTATTTTCCTAACTATCACAAATAACAGTATTTACATAGTTACTTCAAATAGGGTAGGTATATAGTGTTCACTGAATAACAAACGACTTATATCCCATCAACCAGAAAATGTTTAATTTTACATAATTGATGATATAATATTTAATGAACACGGTACTCTTTGATCGTTATAGAGCTCATTTGCATTGAACCAAAATTTTAGAGCAATAGTAATTTACATTTTATGCAGTAATTAATAAACTTTTCACACAAAACAAAATAATTATCATAATTTGCAAAACACTTAAATATTTGTCATAAATATTAATACACTTTTGTTGTAAGTGTCATACAGATAAATATTAATGGAGTGTTTTATGACGGTATTGTTATTAAAACACAGTGTCTGTACACCGGGTGTTCGACTCTGAGCTGTCACGAGCTGGTCTGGTGATTATGAAGGTTCCTGATGACTTAGCACATATATAAGTCTAAGAGAACAATCACAATTATTTTGTAGCAAAAGCTTTTAAGTAAAGCATTTACGGATACAAATAAATTTGATAATATTTTAGACACGAAACAAATCACAAAGTATATGTTTGTAAAACAATTTATTTGCATTATAATATCTTAAGAAACATAATGCTCTTTGAAAAAATTGTCTCTTTACTTGATTTTTTTAATAAAACTTTCTTCTTAACTGTATAACCTTTTATCTATACATATGTATATCTGTATACGTATTTTCCTTATGACCAATATATATAAAAATACAGTGTGTGATTTTTAAACTTATTTTAAAATAATAATTATATTGTCATTGTCACTATATACGAATCAAAAAAACTTCGTGTAGAGACATCTGTGTAGCGAGAAAACATAAAAAACGCTATAACGTAGTTGTTCCCAGCATTCAGCTACTGCGATCTGAAGCGTATTCAAACGTACTGCAAGCTGCCACGGGTTTTATTGAAGATACCTTTTGTTATCATTGGGTTGTATTTGTTATTCACTTTAAAAAATATTTTTGTAGAGTTGTTAAAAAAAATAATATTTGACAGGTAGTTTTTTAGTCTGTTCGTAAAATCTTTCTACGACATAAAGGGTTTTTTTCAAACATTCGAAACATAAAAGACAGTGTGTAAGTTATTACAGTAAAGAGAGATAATCAAATTAGAGACAAAATGATTCACATTGAAGTGGTTATAATTTAAATGAAATTTATATTTATCGGATATACTATTTGTGCTTTATTTTCGTAAAAAACTACATACTCCCGACGTTTCGGCTACATTTTAATTTAGCCAGTTTATATGTTGGTGAGTAAATCTGGCTTACAATTGGGTATAATGGAACATCTTGTTTATGGATCTTAGATAACCCATACAGTTTCGGCGGTAGATGATAAATAACAAGACCAACTGACAGACAATCACATCTCGTCTGCCCGTGATCACGGTTGCTTAAAATGTAACCGCAACATCGAGACTAAGTAGTTTTTTTTACAAAAATAAAGCACGCCTAATATATCCGAAAAATATTAGTTTCATTTAAATGAATAAAACTCGCGAAAGTCTTATATGTCATTATTGTAATTTTATTTATGATAAAATCGGTTATGTTAAATAAAACTGTTGGTATTTATTTTGAATGGACATTAATTGTGGCCGTGTTTGTCCTGAGCGTCAATGTGTCTGTGACCCCTGAGTGTAGATGCTCATTAAAATGATGTGCTGTTAATTACACCGCACTGTCCATTTTCACGTTAAAAGCACTAAATTATGAACGATTAATTATTTTGTTTAAAAATTATAAATAGCTTAATGAGATGTATATTTGTGCATTCATAACTATTTATGTTTTAAGTAAAGAATTGCAAAATATTTTGGTCAAGACTAGCGATTAATTTTAACCTCTTGAATGATATTACTAATAAAATGCAAACTAGCCTTAACAATTGTATACAACAAAGTATTTTGATACATATTTGTAATTTAAATGTTATGATATAATAAATAACTTATAAGAAAAGTTGACGAAAGGCATTTAAGTAAACCTAAGACCATGTGTTCCTCTTATTCAGAAATAAGAAAAGTTACATTAGTTCACACTAACGCAATATTTTTAAGACGATAGATTTTCATAATGTACTTTTTTGATCGATTTGAATATACTTGCTACTTAACAACTAAAATTATCAAATTATAAGCTTTTTATGAGACAATTATATATATCTGCTTTAACTGAACACTTATAAAACTACTTTTTCAATATTAGATGTTTTGTTTTATAAAACATTATTTGCTCGGTCTTGTCCAACAACGCCATCTATTGTAAAGTATTATAAGTGTTGCAGTATCGATAAAGCCAGTACTAGTTCTTCATTTCGTGAAAAACGGGAGAAACTAAGTTTTCTAAAATTAAGATCCAGCTAGAACGATAAATAGCCCATAAAATTCGTGCATACAAAGATCATGATAAACACTACGATCACTAAAGGGGTTCCCCAGGTCATATTTTATACATATATATAAAATTATGATAAGTAAAAGCGGAGTTTTCATCATTGATATAAAAAGAATACTTGAAAGTTGATAACACAGACCAAACCGAGCCACATGTAAATAAAACGAGGAACGGAAAACTGAAATATTAAAACCTTCCAGTCAACAGCGACTTCATTCCTAGAATTTAATTTCTCGTGCAAGCGGAAAAAGAACGGTCTCGGCCGGGTTTTAGGAATATTTAGGTGAATAGAATATTAAAAGATTATATATAGGTATTATTGAAACGATTCTAACAATAGACATGAAACATGGACTGTTCTTATGACAAAATAAATACATTGTAGTAACAACCCATATAAATATTTATAATCACTCAACCTACTTATTTTACTTCTTCCATTAATTCAAACAAATCTTTTTTAAGTATCATAACCATATAAGAAAACATAAAACGCAGAGACAATATAATATACAACTATAGAAAAAAACATATAATAATATAGAATACTGAGATTCCATAGTATGTATTGCTTTGAACAACACAGAAAACTAATAGAAGTTATTGTTTGGCAAATATTTAGTAAAAGTGTTGCTTTGGAGGTCGCTGGTATTTGAGTCAGGTTTGTGTTCTGTTTGTAAAGATCTCAGCTGCAGGACGCTCCGACAAACATTTGAACAAAACAGTTCTATATTTATTACATTCAAGGAATTTGTAAGAACTTGATTCAAACGATCCGTATACTAAAACATATTAAACAATCAATAACTCAACATATTATATAATTATCTGAGGATCATTAAACATTTACGTCGGTCTATCAACATATGGCTATAGTAGAAGATAATTGTTAAACATGAACAAATATCTAAAACTAGCTTTGCATTTTATTATCGATGTTGAATACGATTGAAAATAAAAAGCGTTTTTGATAAGTATCGTGAATGTGTGTGTGTGTGTGTGTTTTATGGGGAAAAGTTTCTTTTTCTTATATAGAACAACATATGATTCATTAAATAAAGCAAATGAAAAGTCTTTTGAATGGAAATAATAAAAAGAATAGCATAGTTGAGAATAATAAATGACTGTCTTTTCTGCACAAGGGTAATTTATGATAATGATTTTGGAATAAATTATTGTTTTATATACATTTACTATTGAATATCCTTAAACACTATGTTTTTAAGGATCGAGTCATCTACTCAGATGTAGCAATAAAAGCCTCTTACTTCGAGTAGCAAGAAAACAAACTCAGAACTTAAATGAGCTCTATAAAGAAAATAAAAGTAGTTTGAAATGAGAGGAATATTTTAAAAATATACAAGTCTAAGTATTATTCGAAGTAATAATATGTTTGAACGTTGTTTTATGATGTCAAATATTTACTTCAGATAATTATTTATGTGTTTTTTCAATACACCAAACGTCTTAAAAAGTTCCAATGTTGAATGTATTATAGTTAACCAAAGTTTTTTTTTTTATCTGAAAGGTGGCAAACGAGCAGACGGCCTACTTGATTGCCAGTAGACACCAACGCTCATGGACATCCACAACAGAGATGTTGCGGATGTCCGAAAATTGTGGTTGAGGAAAAGGGAGAGGTGGGAAGAAGGAAATGACAGGAAAGGGTGCGAACAGGAAAGAGCAACCGGCTCTCTCAGCCATCGGATAAAACGCTGTCATTAATGACTACTTCATTCCGATCATCTGTGAGAGGGTGGTACTTCCCCGATCGAGCCAGTTCATGTTGAGCTGTAGTTACTTGACCACAGCTAGGCTCTACCTAAACCTATAAAACTTGTAATGTTATGTTGTTTATTAATTGTAATACATTGGAATTGTTTATTGTATAACTTAATAATAGCGAATTAAAAACTGCAATTCGTTTAGGAAATTATGTATTGTAGACAATCTTTGAGTGAAGGACGATGCAGCGGTAATATGGGCACACTCTGATGACAAGTGCTATTTGAATTACATTATATTATAGAGATACCAATACAGATAATGATAATAAAATAAAATAAAAACTAATATTGCTTAATGAGATGTAAGACTTTCGCGAGTATACATTTAAATGAAACTAATATTATTCGCAACTCGTCTGCCCGTTATCTCGGTTGCTGAAAAGTAACCGAAATGTCGGCAGTGTGTAGTTTTTTAAAATAACAAAATGCACGTAGGAATCCGAATAATATTAGTTTTATTGCTCCTTGTAAATTAGAAAGTAAGAATAAGACATTTTGATAATTTGTATTACCTCAACTCTAGATCACTTTTATTTTTTTATAATAAATACAAATTTAATTTTTAGATTTCCAGTCTAATATACAAGAGCCCCGGAATGAGTGCAAACGGTATTCAAGTCTCTGTCTTGTAAACAATTCATCGTCAATATTATCTGCTGTATCTTTTATAACATCCTTCCTTTGTGTAAAAGGTGTCTGACCGTTTGCTTTCTGAAATTTGCAGACTGTACCTAGTGATGCAGATCCCCCTCTAACCTGTCACGCTCGCCCCATAACCGGCTTCTTTTCATTTTTATTTCATTAGTGAATCTCAGATGGTCCGTTATTTTATTAGATTTTTTACTTTGTTTATTTTATATTTTTATGATACTAAGCTTTACTTGTCTCTGAAGGCCATTGACCTCTCTTTTAATTATAGCTGTGAGTTTTTAATTCAACCATCTGTATAACAAACATAGTACGTTTATTTCAAGAGCTGATCAAATGTCACTTTCATAAAAACTCTATTACTTATTCTAAGTGCATTGCGTTATCTTTCTATTTCTTGGTTCTTAATCTTCTTATTTAAACTTAATAACTATTCCAAGTAGACATATATTTTTATTTATCGAATCGCCTGGTGAGCATATATATAATTATAAACTAAAATATACTTTGCAAGTATGCAATAATATAATTTATTTTTCAGGTTTCACCAAGAACTAAAATAAACAAGGTAAAACAAAATTTAAAACAGTGTGCTTTAGACCACATGGCTGAAGTAAAACTTCTATCGCTCCATCTATATGTAATATGTATATGCATATGTTTATATATAATACAGACATTTATATACATATATATATACATATACATATATCAATGAAAAGAAGCGAGAAAAAACGTTCTCGCGCACTGTTCTCTCCCTTGCCCTTTAAGTAATATACGAACCTTTTCTCAACCCTTTAATCTGTTCCAAGTATTGCAGGGTAGTTTTAATAGGATCTGAATTTACTAATATCTCATCCTCTTATACGCGTAGACATAACAGTTTAATAAGTGTATAATGATTTATTTTATACAGTTCATCCATTTTTTTTCTGAAACACAATTCCCATCCATCCATCCAAGCATCCATCCATTAATGCACTCACCTATGCATCCATCCATACATCCAGGCGTCCATCCATGAACCGTAACACTTTATCTATCTTCACTAACTTATATCTTCCTCTCATTTTCATTCGTCTTGCCCTATTACAAATTTCGAAACGCTTTCATAATCCCACCCCCAAGCGAATGTAAAGAAGTTTTACTTCAAAAATTTCCAGAACTGAAGATGAATCGGGCTTACATCACGAAGAACCAAACATAAAAGTAATAGTATTAAAAGGAATTCAAAAATATAGAATCTATGGAAATAAAAGTACTAGTATTGTGGTTCAGCTCGTTTGGTAACCGCTGAATTCAGGCGAAAAATCAGGAACATGATCCTAACATGAATAGTATAAAATTAAATGAATCCAAGAATTTTTATATAAGTACTTAAGTTTATTGAAGTAACTGTCACTGATATAACGCCTTTCCACGTATTCATAATTACTGGAAGGATACAATGTAAGAGAGAAACTAAATAGGAAATAATGTATCGGAATCTGCGCTAGAATGTGCGTTCAATCATTCATCTAACCATCG
Source organism: Danaus melanippus (assembly GCA_010014825.2). NCBI lineage: Eukaryota > Metazoa > Arthropoda > Insecta > Lepidoptera > Nymphalidae > Danaus > Danaus melanippus. The sequence continues at coordinate 200,523 of JAAAKD020000207.1, forward strand.
TCTGACACTTTCATAAGACCTCACAACTAGGCTCACAATGGAATCAAAATTTTTGAATTCAACATCAATATTACATAATACAAATCTTAGAATGACTAATGAGATCTAAGATTTTCGCGAGTCTTATACATTTAAATGAAACTAATTTTTTTCGGATGTACTACTCGATTTTATTTTTGATTAAAAACTACATACTCCTGACATTTCGGGCAGACGAGATCTGACAGGCATCTCGTCTGCCCGTGATCACGGTTGCTGTAAAGTAGCCGAAACGTCGTGAGTATGTAGTTTTTAATCAAAAATAAAATAGCGTAGTACATCCGAAAAATATTAGTTTCATTTAGAATGACTAAACTAAAAAAATAACAACATTTATCTGTCTGGTACTACAAAAAAAATACCTACAATACAAATTTATTCAGAAACTGTCTGCTGTCTTTCTATCGAGTCACTATAAACCCAATTCGTTATCCCAGGATACGCCGAGTAACCTTAAGTGGCTAGCAAAAAAATAAGCGCACGGAATTGAAAGCATTGCTTAAATCAATCAAGTTTGTTTAAAGGCAATCACATTTGAATATATTAGGATTTATTTGGCCCAAATTTTATTTTTACCTGCGATTTAGTACAGACTTTTATTTGATCCTTCCATGAGTACCGTCAGATTACTAATGTTTCATTGTAAATTGGTAAAAAATACTTAATAGAGCTCTTATGTCTATTAAATGTATCACGAGTACAGGTTGATGTTAAAGGGTATCACGTAACTAAAATTTTGACAATTTTTTTTTGAGAATATTGTTAATATTTAATTATCATTCAAAATTTCCAAAAATATTAATTGATTTAAAAATCATCAGTAAATATACTCTTCTCTTCTACCTGGCAATTTCCCAGCTTCAGCCAGGGTCTGCCATACACGTTGTGAATAGTTTTGGCTAATTGTTTTCACGACCGGCCGCCTGCCTGACATCAACCCTCTTTGGGAATGCATTACTCAGTGATGTCTAAATACTCTTAGAAAGTACATATGACTCGGAAGAATCACATTGGTACTTGCCAGGATCGAACCCGCGCCCTCATGGTTGAGAGGCGAGCCTTTTAACCACTAGGCCACCAAATAAATATACTATCCAAATAAATATACATCAGTAAATATACTATAAATATGAAAAAGCTTAACCAGTAGCGATAAAAAAAATATCGTAATGATACAACTTATTCAGAAAAAAAAAACTATAGAGAAGAATCAAGATACTCGCCAGTGATGAAGTCACTTGACCTTTTGAACGCTGCACTGGCTCTTAGCTTTTAGCAATATACATTTTACAGTAAACTAGAGACGCTACTTGGATTGAATAAAGATATTCACGGTACTTTAATATTTATAAAGAGTAATCTTCTGACATATATAATATATGTTACAGTTAATCCGAAATAAACTCTAAGCAAATTTATTTTCAATAATATTATTGAAAGCAAATAAGTAAAACCGAATCAAATAACTGTTCCCTGATCCATCAAGGGACACGAGATTGGAACAAAAATTATTACATGTGAAAATGAAACTATTCTCTGACTGACCAATGTATCTGGACTGAGCTTTCAATCGACAGATTTCATTTACACGCACTGACATAAATAAAAACATTCAATTCAAAATAAAGTGAAAAAAAGCAATACCAACTTACAATAAAGAATTTACGTCCATTTATTTCCTTAGTTATAAAAAACCTTACATACATACATCTTTTAAGATAATCGAACAAATATTTTAAAAAGTTTTTCAATTTAAAACCGGGGACAGACCCGCTTAGTCTCAGAGAGCCACGCTCCGGCAGCGCAAACGATTGCGAAATGCCAACTATGTCGGTTGGTACCTGCAAAGTTTCTATGTAAGCTACTACTACCAAAAAACAACTTGACTTGTATACATAAAAATCAATTTGTAGGTTTGATTTGTAAAATATTCTATTTACAGAAGAAGATGACATATTTTAATCACTTTAATAATGTACTTATATACTTCTTCTTCTTCCTATACTATAAGTATGTATATAAAAGATCTTATTTAAATTTTAGCCTGCGATGGGTTGCAGTTTAAATGTTCTTATGGCTGCATGCGAGACTGTTCATGTTCCAGCCATTTACGAAATTGAATTCTACGAAGTGCAGCCGCTGTTTGTTATGAGAGTATAATATTTTACTTTTATTTTCAGTTCGTTTTAATCTTGGTAAAATCCAAAGAATATGAATAAATTATACGGTTATTGTAAAAAAAAATGATTAAGGGGAGTTTCATTTAGTTGTCACCCTTCACGTGTTATAAATTCGAGAGCTGTCGGTATTGTAATAAAAACATTAGAACATCTAACTTATGAACAATAGTTGTGAACTTAGGGCTGAGCTCATTTGAGAGATAGTCTATTATAAAGTTATCTTGAATATTTCATAAAAGCATCAACAATGGTTTCAACATTAAAAGTTACTGACTGGCAGCTCAATGAAGTTTCTATAAGATTAGCTTAGGGCGAGATTATGTTTTTGTGGCTACTAATATAAATATTTATTTTGCTTATTTTTCTCCTTGGAGAGAAAAAATATATATTGTAATACAAACGCATACTTATATATTTTATAAGAAAATAATGATATAAAAAGAAAAATATTTCTTATTACACAAAGCTTATCGCTACACAATTTGTTTACTAAAAAACAACGTCAGTCATTCGCTGGAGATAAAAAATATGTATTACGTAAATATTTAATTTATCATGAAGAAGTCATTCACTTTGAACAAATAAATAGTTTTAATGTTTTATATAATAGATGCAAGTATAGATATATATGTACATGTTTTATTTTTTTAAGACTCTTAAAGGTACTTAATGAGCATCGCGTCATCATTGTTTCGTTCGTTAATCTATTTAACATTGGTATTTTCGTCGCCCATTCACTGAAAACTTTTCATAATTTAAACCAGAGAGAATTACATGAAAAAAGAAACCCTTTGTTGCTCACTTCATTGCAACAAATACGAAAATAATAATATAAAAAGTAAGCTTTAACTCAAACAAAACATCAAGTGAACAAACAGTGTGGGCTCAACTGGGTGAACTTGTGCGTGGTTATAACTGGCTCGTTCCCGTTACGCAGCCTGTTTGTATTATGAACACTTTTATAGAAACTTTTTAAACTCATAACTCACAACCATGTGGGAAATTATATGGAATTTAGAATTTAATTATACTGCTCGTAATCCATGGTATTGCTAAGTATGCGATAGGGACGGTGTTAATGTCTAGTATTTGGACGTGTTATTAATATTCTTCACGCAAAACAAAAAAGTCAAGAAAATGGAAGTACGACAGACTTTACAATAAATTATATTAATTAAAAAGAAATCCATATAAACACAGGACGCAGTATGTACAAAGCAGTATGTGCGAATATTACTTAGCGGTTATCAGTTACAGAAGCGAATTGCTATGACTTCTCTTGGGCTATTGTACAGCTTGAAACTTGAACGCAATATTGTTATGTTACGTCAAAGTTTTCTCGTGAATACTGTAACATTCAAAGACACTTTATATTCAAAGAACACAGAACAGCTCGTGCAGGTACTGTACAGTCACGAACTAACTTACCTATTATTTAATCATCTCTACTAATATTTCAAATGCGAAATAACCTCTGTTTGTCTGTTTGTACTACTTTTTCACGCCCAAACTATGAAGTGCAGTTCAGGTTTAGTTATCTTAGTGTTATTTTTTAATTTTTATCCCGATCTCTATCCTAATACCGATTTCGACGCAGATCCGGATCCCGAAACTACAGGGGTAGAATCATGAAGTGCAGTTCGAGTTCAGTGGCAGAGAACCACTCTGTTGTCCACGGGGACAGAGTCACAGGCTAAAGCTAGTTATTATAATAAACATAAATATAATTTAACTCTAACACGTAACTAGAAAATTTACAAAACTTTTGATATTGATATTTTAAAAGTGGAAATCAATCAAACGATAGAAGTATATCAAAAAGTCTTGTAAGGACAACTAAATAAATTGACTGCCAATAGGTAGTTCGCAGCTAGAGAACACGTTGACTTATCTTTGTTTATTTTGCATTATTATATTTGCGTTGGAGAAAAAGAAAAATACTAATAATTAAAACGAGCAGATGAGGAATGATTGATAACATAGTATGAATGAAGTAAAATACATTTTAATATATTTATTATATTACATGTTTTGGAGCTTTTCGATGCGACTGTTAAGAAGTATCTAGGTTTATGCAGTGATTGATAACAATGATATTGTAAAACAAACACCGATTCAGACTACTCATATAAGAAACATTAAAGTCACATAGACACAAGGATGAATAATAATTGCTTATTAATAAGAAAAACATTCTAACAGTATTTGAAATTATTTTTGTGTTCAATTCAATAGTATTAGAATTATTTTTCATATGATGACAACAAAAAAACGAGAGGTGTAAATGATGTCGAAGTATTTGTTAAAACGTATTATACTTACATATATGTATCATAAAGTCCTAACGTCAAAGATACGCAGAAAAATTCTTCATGAAAATATATTACTGTATCCATTATAAATGACTAATGACCTTTATAATAAATTAGTGAGTGATGGCTTTTACAATAAATAAGTGACTAATGGCTTGTTCAATATTGAAATATGTATTTCTATCAACACAACCGTGGCTCTCTTTTAACAATTTTTCAAATTTATTTGTATCTTCCTCGTTTTTTAATATATCTCGGAGCTCTCAACTATTTCGATTATTAATTAAAATGGAATTATCTATCCTGGGATGAGTTAAACTTATAGTATAAGAATATATCTCTGCCATTAACTACACAAAAATAAGTTTTGTATTATTTTATATAATTAAATAAAAATTCAGATGGTTTTACATATAAACGATTTAATTAATTTAAAGGCATTTTTCCAAAGGATATTGATTATTATGTAGCGATATAAAGTATTCATTTGTAGATTGAAATCAAATGATATTGTTGTTTCAAAGCCAAATCGAGTCCAATCACAACCATCGTCTAACATGCTCTGAATGGAGCTCAGTTAGATTGATCATTTGCAGTGGTCAGTATCAAAGCTGTCTTTGAAGAGAGGTTGTTTTATCAATCCGCTTATAACGAATATCATAAACAGATATAGTGCAGTCTTTTGGACTGAAACTCAGTTTAGATCATTAATGATGCGTTACAAACATTGGTCTGTATTTGATGCAAGTGGATTAAAATTATGATATGGTGCATATGAAGGTTTGAATGTTTGAAAGTTTATTATAAAATATTAAAAAAGTACTTTAAAAGTATGTGAGTTTTTAGTATAATTAAGAGAAGATAAAATACTGTTTGAGTGATTCCATCACTTTTATTATTCATTCGGTTGATATTTTGTTCCAATCTCTCTCAGTCTATATTTTTGTCGAAAAATAATGATTTTTTTGAAAATCTCAGATGAAGAGGAAGAATCAATTAAAAACGTATAAATAAAAGCACTCCTATATTTAAGGATGATAATTTTAATGTTTCTGCAGACTTTTATCGACGTAGGAAGATTCTTTGCAATCAATTTTACAAATAATATCTCCCACCACATTGTAAACGTACTGACTCGATGTGCACATTCATATTTATTCATCCCATTTTCCATTTGTATTCTTGACTTACCATTTATGAATTCTACTGAAGTTGAACGAATGCATGTATAATGAAACTGTTTTCATTTGAATAATTGATTGATAAGTTCATGATTTCATTGCTTTATTTTATAGCATATCGATGAGAACAAGAGTACATCCCGACTGGTGTTTGGGGGTTTACATAGTTCACGGAAGTCTTGTCATAGCAGAAGTATTTCGTGGTCATAGTCCACCATTCAACACCTGTTTACTCCTCTTTGAAAGAACCAGATACTGTAGTCCCTCAGAAAAAGTCGCACAGTATTAATGCCATAACGCTACCATCAAAAAGAAAAAAATGGATGGACTACAACCATCTCTTATAACATCATGGAACATACAATTTATATATTTAAAATATACATACAACATTAGTACAGTTTTATTTTGTAAAAGTATTACAAAAGATATACATATATTCTTCTTCTTCTACCTGGCAATTTCCCAGCTTTGGCCAGGGTCTGCCTTACATGTTGTGAATAGTTTTGGCTAATTGTTTTTACGACCGGCCGCCTGCCTAACATCAACCCTCTTTGGGAATTCATTAATCAGTGATGTCTAAATACTCTTAGAAAGTACATATCGGCGGGATTACTATTTGAATAATCAATAATTGCGGGTACTTGAAATTATCAGGTGTCACCCGCATAGCCAGCTGTGCAAGTGTAGTAATAACAATGAGTGTTGGTTGGTATAAATAGAGGCGAGAGTGCCGATTAAGGATAGTCTCGCTTCAGCCGTCAGAAGGATCGGACCTCGTCGAAGATTGATATTCGTTCAACCGGCTGTGAGGTTACCTTCTTCTTACTTACTCTTTTTTAAAACAACGAATTCGCTTCTACTCCGACATACATATGACTCGGCAAAATCACATTAGTACTTGCCAGGATATATATTTATATATATGTATGTATATATATAATTAAACTAGCAGTTAATAATACCTTCAAATTATAGCCGACAAGTGCATTGATAAATCTAAATATTTTAATTTCGTACACACGTCGTTAGTGAATTTGGTTGAAATGTTATAAAACTGTATAAAGCCAAGTCTTTTCATATTTTTTTAAAGCGACGGGATTTCCAACTTTTAGTGTCAATTCAAATATGGAAAATAATTAAAACGGCCTTTTTCAACAGATTGATCAAAATAAATATCTTTCAAGAGAAAAAAAAAATTGAATGCATATTTGGTGAAAGCTTTGACAAAAATTATAAAATGACGAACCTTAATATAGCTTGCCGTAATTTGAGGTTTGAAAGCTGTTTACAGCTATTAACTTGTAAACGAAGGCCATTAAAGTCAAAGGTAAAATGTTTCTATATTCCTAAATCACCCTCATGACTCCATCACAATTTTTTTTGAATTTTCTTAGACCTCACGGATGACGTTGCTTAAACGTATCCATAATTTATATAAAAGAGTGACTTTTTTCAAAATTATTACATCAACTGATGGAAGTAGCAAATTTTTATAATAATCCTATTTGATAGTGTTTAAATAAAATGTTTAAAAGATTAAAAATGTGTTATAATAACAGTGATCTTTTGTTCGTTTTTCTTTGTCAGAATGTACTCGTCTACAGTGATAACAAACACATCCTCCCTGTTAAGGTTTTTTTAAAAGGACAGCGGACAGCTGTATGCACAGTGTAGGGGCTTCGAGACTACACTTTCACGATCACATTATTCTCATATGTATTAAATTTAGTATATATAATTTTAATGAACAGTGACTTTCCACCAAAAAAAAGTAAAAGCAGCCGTGTTTCGTCCATTACAATACAATCGGCGCGACAACTTTGGTGCTCGTTTTATTTGAAATGTTCCAGTCACCGCAGTGGACATGGTTCACCAGACTGAGTCAAATAGTCTAGTAAATGAAACTAACTTCCATGATTTGTTCTAGTTATTAACTACCTATTCCAAATGATATTGCATAAAACTCTAAACCTACTATTTTGTAATATTCTCTCATTTTACATTTATAATATTTTATTTTATTTGACATCACTAGATCATATCTTCGTAATAAAGTTTTACCTTCATTTTTTTTTTGTTGTCGTAGGGAAACTCTTTTTACGAACCGTCCAGCCGGTCTTGGTGGGACCGGAAGGGATGTGTGAGACTCGACCAGGGCAGGCCCCTACTTACTAAAACCACTGCGAAAGCCCTCGGCCGCTATGTCGGTGTACCCCGGATCTGTCAGCAACAGGGCATACCAGCGACTGGCCGGTCCTGGCAAAGACCGGGCTTACTCCCTCGGAGAAAGGGGGCGATACCGGCAAGGAGGACACCGCCAGCCAAGACCTGTCACACTCGAGCATCTTCTCCGCGATACTCGAAAGCGACAAGTCCACTCCGCCGAGAACCGCCACAAGGTCTTGGCGCTGCGCAGCCCATCTCGGGCACACCTCGATTGTGTGCTGGGCCGAGTCCACCGCAGCGCCGCACTCATGGCAGCCTACTCCAGGCTCTCTCCTGGCCGTCCGACACAAGTAGTCACCGAAGCACCCGTGCCCGGTGAAAACCTGCGTCAGACGGTAAGTGAGGGGTTTGCGTTTCCGCCTCATCCAACGCTCTAGGACCGGGCGAAGCGCTGCCGTTGTACGTTTACCGTACGGCTGCTCCGCCAGGTCCTCCCCCCCACTCCCGCATAAGGCGCTCCTCCCTGTACCGGCGAACCCCTCGGATCTCCTCCGACGAAGGGTTCTCGCCGAGAGCCCTCCTACCCGTGACGTAGGAGAACACCTCGGCGCGAACCGGCGCCGCGAGATCCCAAGGCGGATCGCCAGCAAGGGCAGTGGCTGCGGCCTAGGAGACCGTACGATACCCCCTAATCACCCTCACTGCAGGAGCCCTTTGCGCCGAGCACTGTAAGGCTTTGGCCCCGCGGCTCATTAGGCGATCAGCCCAAATGGGAGCACCGTACGTGGCTATACTCCGACAGACCCCAGAGTATAGCCGCCTGCAAGCTGCGCTGGGTCCTCCGAGGTTCGGGAGGTATTTTCCCAGCGCACCTGCCGTCCTCATGACCTTCGGCCCCAGTTCCCTGAAGTGAGACACGAAGGTCCACCCTCCGTCAAGGGTGAGCCCCAAATATTTCATGGTGGGACTCTCCCTGACCCTCCCTCCTCCTATGAGGAGAGTGGCACCCGGCGGGGGTCCTTTCCGCCCAGTCCCGCGGAAGAGGAGGGCTTCGGTCTTGTCTATTCTGATCCAAAGCCCTAACCTCTCTATGCGGCTGATCATGAGGTCAGTTGCGACCTCGGCCAGCCGCGCCGCCTCCTTGTAGCTTCGTCCCCGGGATAAGACGAGGGTGTCATCTGCATATGTCCAAAGACACCGAAACCACTACCTCTCCTCTGCGTTCCGCCTCTTCCGTCACCGCCCTCAGGCGCTTGAGGGCATCGACGGTCGACCGGTGGGCTCGGAGCCGAACTGGGACTCTGAAACTCCCGGGCCCGAGCCTTTCTCCAGATGCCGAACGAGACGGGTGGCCATTATTCTCTCCAGGGCCTTCCCCGCCTCGTTCAGCACAACCACCGGTCGCACCGCTGATGCCGAGTCCGGAGGCCGGCTGCCTTTTGGAAGAAGGCAAAGCCGGCTTTCCTTCCTGGCCCTCGGGAACCGCCGAGACCTCAGACAGAGGTCGAACAGCTCCCTGAGGGCTGCCCCGACGTGCACCAGGGAGAGAGCCAGAACTCTCCCGTGCACCCCGTCCGGACCCGGGGCGCTCTTCTTACTCTGGAGGCGAGCTAGAACCGCCTCCATTTCAGACTCCGTGACGGTGGGCGAAACGCGGTCGCCCTCTTCCAGTGTCGGCCGGGCCATTCTGGGGGGAATGAATCCCGTAGGAGCGTCGGGGAACAGTTCCCCGACGCTCCCCCTCAGAACAGCCGGCTGGAGCACGTCCGTGAAGGGGGCCGACTGGGTGCAGAGTTTCTTCCGCGCCCACTGGTACGGTCGGCCCCAAGGGTCTCGATCGAGACCGTCAACCAGCTCCAGCCAGGCTGCCTCCTTGGCCCGGCAGATGGCCTGCTTCAGGATCAACTTCTTCGCCACGTAGATCCTGTACAGCCAGCCATCTCGCTCCTCGTCCTGGGGGCGCGCCGCCTGCTTCGGGTGTATGCCCTCCTGGCCCCGTTGACCCGGTAGTCGGAGATATTCTCCGACCACCAGTACACCGCTCCCCGCGGAGGGGACGTCCTACGGGGGGCATCGCCGCTCTGCAGACGTTATGGAGAACGTCTCCAAAGCGACTAGCTCTCTCATCCACCCCCCACTACGCACTCTCCGGGAGACTCCAGCGGCTGACAACGGCCGCTTCCTCAGCCAGTTCCCGGTTGAGCTTTGATAGTGCCCAACGCGGGAACCGACTTTTCTCCCGGGGCGACGAGGAATTCGACGCTGGACTCCGGCGACCGGCAGGAGTGGAAGACACCTCGAACCGTATATAGCGGTGGTCCGAGAGCGTCTCCACCTCTGCCTCAACCTTCCATCCCTCCACTCTGCGTGCGATGGTCGGAGTGGCGAACGATACGTCCACCACTGAATCTCCCGACCGTCGCACGCACGTCTGGACTGTCCCTGTGTTGAGAAGGGACAGTCCGGCAGTCAGCGCCCACGCCTCCAGTTCCCTCCCTTTCGGTGTTGTGTGGGGGTTTCCTCACGCCATGGACTTGGCGTTGAGGTCCTCCAACACAAACACCTGGAGAGGCGCTAACTGCCCTGCCACCGGCCCGAGAGTGTCGAGAAATCTCTCGAAGGCCGGCAGGTCGCGGTTCGGGGAGAAATATACCCTGACTATGCCAATCTCCCCCCGAACCGCCGCCACATACCCGTGGCCCCTCGCTCTGACTGCAAGGGGGGGCACGGCGCCCGGCCGCGTGACGATCGCTACGGAGCCGTCCGTGTCTCCCTCCCAATGAGGTTGGGAAGGGACATAGTACGGCTCCGATATGACCGTCACGTCCACGGCCCACTCCACCAAGGACTGCAGGAAGAGATCCTGAGCCCCGGCGCAGTCGTTGCCGTTGGCCTGCAGGAACCTGAGATGTCCGGCCATTATTCGGAAATCTCAGCTCCTGGCGCCTTCCTCGAATCCCCCGCCCTTTTCGACTGGGCCGGGAGTTTCCCACGGGTGGATGGAGACGGCACGAATAGCCCCCCATCACGTGATCCGCCGGCTTGCTCGCGTCCGCGCACACAGCGCAGCGAGGTGACGCGGAGCACTGGGTGAATCTTCTACTTCTTGCTACTTCCTTTGGGCCCGCCTTCTTTTGCTGTGGCACCGGAGCCTTAGGCACCGACGCCACCTCCTTCTTCTTGGGGGCCTTGCGGCGAACCACCTCCGTCCACCCCGCCGCAACGGCCCGAGCCCCGGCTGCTACCACCTCAGTCCTTCCACCACCGGTGGATGGACCAAACGCGGTCCAGGCTACCTCCTTCCCTCCCTTGGACCTCTTGCTTTTCCGGTCGGAAGGCGCACGGATGGAAGGGAAGTCCTCCTCGGACACTACGACCACCGGCGCCGATGAAGGGGCCGCTGTCTTGGCCCCTTTTTGGAGGGCCGCCCGGTGGACAGCTCTCCTGGCAGCCACGACGGCAGCCGACTTGTCACCCGCCAGGGGGGGGGTGGGTGACCTCTTCCCGCGGAAGCCGGGACTCCAGTGCGGCCAGCCGCCCATTGACCAGGTTGCCAACAAACCTGGCGATGTTGGCCTCCAACACCTGGAACTGGTCCTGGCTGTTCGGGCCCTCCGAAGCCGCCTTGATCACCGACGCCCTCTCCCTCCGCATTCCCTCTAGCTGCGTCCGGTGAGCACGCGCTTCCTCCTTCAGACCCGCATTTTCCCTTTCGAGCCGACCGATGTCGGCCCTAAGACGGCGGGTCTCCTCCGCTTCTGTGCGCGTCACCAGGACATCGAGCACCTCCCTCAAGAAGGCGGAGGACTTCACAATTTTGGAAGAGTACCCCCCTTTTAGGTTGGTACTCTTCCCTACCAAATCTTAAATTAGGTTGAGGCTCTTCTCCGCCTCAACCATGATGGCCTCCACCCCCATCTTCCCCAGTTCCGGAGGTATCTCCTTCTCCTTCGCTTTCCCGTCCCACTCCCTCGCAAGCCTTTTCTCCATAAAGGAGTCGAAGCTTGCCTCAGACTCCTCCTCCTAACACTCGTGCAGGAGTTTGCGAGCCTTTGTCAGGGTCTCATCGAGGCCTCGCCTCCCTACCGGCTCCGGTCTCCTGAAGATTTCGCCCCCAGTCTCGTTGTCGGAGCCAGACACCTCCGAAAAGAGGCGCTTGGCTCCCAACTCCGACCCCGGACGCGACGACATTGAGTCGTCAGCAAATCCACCCCCGACACCAGAATTCCACGGTATCCCCCCGGGCACCCCCCCCCCTCCATCATACTCCCTATCTCCCATCTCAAAACGAACCAAAACACCCAAAAAAACAGCGAAAAGCAGAGAAAGAACCAAATCCCCAAATACCAGAATATCTATCAAACCGGTCAAGTTTTACCTTCTGATATAATATCAATCAAGATCCAAGTTTATAGAAAACTAACTGAGGTTCTATCATGAAACAGCCTGACACTCAATATCGTCCGTTAGCGTCTGCTTAAGTAATTGACTTGTAATTTGGAAACGATTATTATCTTTTTACTTTAATTATAATGACGTGCAATGACATTTCATACAATAAAGAAATATTTTTCAGAGATATGATGACTATTAAAATCATATTTTTACGATGTCTTCTATTAGAAAGAAAAAACAAATTTTTATTTGTCGTGATTCTCTGTTATTTGTAAATTTGTGTCTTTCATAAACTCAATCGAACCTTAAGAAAATATAAAATTTTAGATCAGTAGTAAAACTTTCCTTTTATCAAACTTTTAACAATATCATTATTCTAATAAATCTAATGCACAAAGAAATCGCACACGTACCAAATTATTCATCGTCTTTTTGAGCAACATCTAACTACAACTACCGTTTCATAACCCTTCCTTAAGTTTTAAAACATTTTGACTTTACTGCAATCGAAGAAAATGTTGGAAGTATAGAAACGTGAGTTTGACGGTTTGGTGAACGTATTATGACATAAATATATAAATTGATATTTATTAAGTGAATATGACATTGTATGTTCTTCCGTGTCCTTACCTCACTCACTTGAAGTTAAAACAAGAAAAATTACACGTACATACCATATTTTATTTAAAATTATATGCCAAATGTTTTATTTTACTTATAAATTGTTTTCTTGAATGATACGAATCATTTTATTTAATATTTTTTTATGAAGGATCCAAGGACGCTAAATCTTAAGATTATGCAAAACAAACATCCGTATTACCATAAACCGTAATTCAACAATGACAGTAAAACGTGTATGACATGGCATTAATTTGCATCTTAAGTGAGAAGAGGGAAATGTTCAATATTATGATCATTAGACTGATATTGAATTACCCTGTTACGGTTTTATGATATAATAATAGGAGGCTCGTTTGGAGGAAGTAAGAAAGCGCGTCACAAGCTCCACTAAATATCTTGACTTGAAAACCAATCTCAACTAAAGAAGCAGATGCGTGACGGTTCGCTTGGTTATTACCAATTCCAATCTATAGGTTATATATTCCAATTGGAGTCAAGAAATGTTATTGATATAATTTACTAAGTTATTGTTAGAACTATCGCTAATAATTCACTTTTCTGTCAGAATATATCCTAAGGGTTAGTGACTTAGCGCAAGTTCAATAAATGCCGTTTCTGTTATTCCGGCACCTGTTGTTGAGACGACTACGCTGCATACTTCGACAAGTTGTAGATTCGACGGCTGACATCTCGTGACTAACCTAACACAGGACCCTCCCAGATCAGTTGAAGGCACTCAGTACCTCTGTCGTTTGTAACCATTGTACTATATATATTTCGGTAAAACCTGTGGATTCTACCGGACCACGCTACCATAGTAGTTTTTCCTATCGCTAGCTCGCTCGCTCGCTATTTCTTCTTAGTTATAATCAGTTTGTATATTTTCATAAATTATTCGCGTTTTCACTGAGTAGTAATCATGAAGTGCATAGATATAAATAAAAAAACACAAGCCACTTGTTATAACGTTAAAAACAGTTTTCTGTTTTGAATTCTGATGCTTTTAAGAAAAATTACAGAGTACATCCAATAAATAATTTTTACCGAATATTTGACATAAATGTTCGTTTTACACGACAGCAATGATCATAAAAATAATTCCAATGAAATGAAAAATTAAATTTAAATAAATTGAAAATTTAAATGTCAATCGACAAACCGATTCAGGCAGGATGATTTATGTTCATTGGGAGCGGATGCTGTATTGTGAATTCCAGTTAAAACATAACTTTTCGATGTCATAACATAATTTTTATTCTTTATTACTTATGGAAGTCCATTGTTACTCTATGGAGTGCGATTAATTTCTATGCAATGTCATATCTACATATATAAATCCTTTACTTTGGTATTTATTATTATCTACATGTATAGGTTAACTAAACAATTTCTTTATAACCTTTGTTTAATCAATAAAAAGGATGATGTGATGTTGAAAGTCTCATAACTTATATTATTGAACTCTTTACATTTAATAATATTATGGAGGGCTATTTTAAATGAAATAAATTTTACTGTTATTAGATTGTGAGTCAGTATTTAAGAAAATTTCAACTGTAAAATTCAAATGTATTGTTATAACATAAATTTGAACGGGTTTAATTAAATCATCATGATTATTATAAGTATATCATACACTCGAGTTATAACATTGTGTCAGTACACACGAGCCTCTCATCTCGAAAACTATTTATCACAGCGACACCAAGTGACGTGACAGTAATGTATTCTCTTATAATTGATGTATCATTATGGATGAATGCATCATATCATTAAATGATGTTTCGAATTTTTACACGTTTATGTGAAATTATGACAAATACTCTAAACCATATAAAGATCAGAACGCATTTTAGTTATTATTAACTATAGAAGACAAAGCGACATTTCTGCTCCAATCAGTCTTGTTTAGATTGTTAGTGAATATATTCGTTTCTCACTTGACTTTTAAGACTAAATTTGAGATACTTATAAAGTAAGTAAGTAAGTAATGAACAGAAAATTAAGACATAAAGGATACCCAACTAAATGCAAAGAAAATTTAATATCTTAAGAGGGAAATAAAAAAATGTATCTTCTACTGTATTTAAACACATTTTCCTTCCTGAGTATATTCACTGTGTTAAATTGCCTTATTTTTAACTCTCCATTTGTCGATTTTATTTTAATCCAGTAGAAAAATAAAAGAAGGTTTATAAATTACGTAAAATAATTTTAAATTTGTCTATTTATCGTTACTGGTGTAATTTTCTCTAAAAATACATTCAAATAAATAAAAATATATTTTTGGGAGATGTCTATCAAGTGCATTAATTTTAAACCGATTGCATCGAGACCGTTTAAAACTGTAGAGCAGTTTCAAAAAAATGTTGTCACCTTTTCAAACCATTCAATCGATCCACGCTTACAATGTAATTGGCCTTTTAATTATTGTCTTTTTTATTGTTATTTACTGAAATAGATATGATATAGTTATTTTTAAATTAAATAATTAATTCCTTGATTTAACTTCATGTTATTGGAGTTCAAGTTTCAACGAGTAATATTTTACAAACGATTTATTTTGAATATTTTTAAGAGCGGAATGAAGAACAGTCTCCGCTCTTGAGAGTTTTTAATTAAAACTGTATCGCGGTAGGCGACTGTTATCATAAACCTCAAGTTTCTTAAATAAACTGTGCTCACTTATACAATTTACTAATTATAAATATTCAGTGTAAATGGCATTGAGTGCACTATGAATGAACTAACTGCTTCGTGATTACTTCATGAGAAAAATAATAACTATTTACAGGGACTGTCAAGTTAATAACTTTTGGTATAAATATAGTATTGCAGTCATCTAGGAATGTTGCATTAATCATGGTTTTTACTTAATAGTGATTTAAAATTGTTCAATATTCTGTACAATATACTTAATATATTAAGACTGATATTGAAGGACTCCGGAATTCTTATACCAAAACCTATGTAGATACGGCGGGAGTCTCATTAAATGTTTAATTTCGTGATGAGACCAGGTGTTTGGAAAAGTGGTGTTTCATATAAATATTTATGAATAAAGTTGTTGGTCTGTGCAGCCGCCGGTCTAACGTAAACAATTTAAAGTTAACTAATAAGGGTTCTTCTACATGACCCTAACTTTTATCAGCTCTGAATTTCGAGGTGAGTGTGTCATTGTTCGCTGGGTGACGATATTGTCAAATATAAAAAAAAAATATAAATTTCCCGCTAACTTGTCAATTTAACTTAGAATTAAAATTAATCTTGCGATATATGGTAAATTTTAATAAGAACACACTTTATCTCTAAGTGTTTTAGGTATTTATAATCGTCAGCAGTCAAGTAAAACCCAATAATAACCTTTTGAACACCACCATTGTATCCGTAATACAGACTTTTCAATAATATTGAATATATATTTTCAATAATCACCTCGTTATAATTTAATACCAAAAATAATTTAATTGAATACTCTGCAACTACGATCCGTGACTGTTAATCAAACGAAGTCTCAGGAACACCGGGATTATCGTCTACTACTGACGTGATTACAATTCAGACTCACAAAATCGATTTATTCGTTAATTTTCGAGCATAGTTATACCCCTCAGTGTTGTTTTCGCAGATATTAAGATTCTACAAATCGTTCAATTAAGAAACTTGAAATTTTGAAATAGTTCACTAGAAAGTTTTACTTTCATTATAATTTTTATATAACTATAAGAAGAAATGCATACTTGTATATCAAATAAAAATGGTATAACTCGCTGTGATACATATGTATGTATGTACCTCATACACACATAAATGATGTAACGCAAAATAATAAAAGTCGTAATTGGTAGGGGAAACTGGGTACGGTTGAAACAATTTAGCTTTTATCCTTTATAATTTTGTTGTTTTTAAACCTAGTGATGATTATGATACATGAAATTCAAATTTAAAGTGTTGGCTACGATTTGGCTGTATAGTTTTGGGGCTTTTATTTTTTTAATATATGAAATTTAAAAAAAAACTGATTCTGATTGAATTAAAAAAAAAATCTGGTTTGACAAGAATCTGAGTTAAAACACGTTTTATAAGAAAACATGTTTTATTTATCAAACTAATCATGGCACCTCATAACAATATTAATCAGTCTTCAAGGTTTCATCAGCCTCACAGATAGTAAGAACATTTTAAAAAATCTAAAATCAAAAACACATAAAAATAAAATCAACATTTTGAATAAATCTTTTTGAATATTAATCAAAGTTTTCAGAGTCCCACATGCGGCAAACGTAGCCAGGAGGACCTTATGTGGATTTTTCTTGAGCCCACTATTTATACGAAATACATTCAATCCACTTTTCTCAGGGTCTGCCCTCTGAATCTAATATTTAATGAAATATTTTAATAATAATTCTAGCTCCTGATCTTCATTGAAAACACGACTGTGTGCTTTATACCCCATACCTTCATCATCTTTGCCAGACGAATCTCTCTTTCGTATGTATCTTAACAGTTAACAGTGCTTTTTACCATGCTTTCTCGCGGCTTTCCGAAATTAATCTCCAGCTTTTACCTCCTCATACGCATTGCTATATCTCGACAAGTTAATTTTTCCTCCGGAAGTTTTCCACATCCTATTTTAACCATACTACAAGAAATGTTTCAACCAACACACCTTTTGTGTAAAGTATTCTTTATAGTTACTACAATAATAATAACACATCAAAATAGTTACTATCCCTCATTCTACAAGCTTCATAATTATCACAAACACACAATCAATACATTCACTTAAAAAGAACAGATAATATTAGCGTTAATGTCAAATGAAAAATACTTACTTTTGGGTACCAAAAAACAACTCGGCGTCCTGCATGTTCGGACCTATCGTCTGCTTCATTGTGTCCTACCACCCTCACTGCCGCGCACCCGTTTACAAGATATTTACTCTGTTTCAACCGCCCTTTGTTTCAGCCGTACCAAGTTTACCCCTATCACTGAGTACAAAGTATTTACTTTCCAAATAATTATGAAATATAAAAAAGGTTAATCTTAAATATTGACTCTTTTTTAAACATAAGTATAGAGGGAAAACTTGAAAATAATTAAATATTTATAACAGTACCTTCGGATATCTCATAATCCATTTTTAGATATAATTATCGCAGTATTTAGTGAATACTAAATTGCTATTATTATTCGGATTACTACACGTATTTTATTATTTTTAAAACTATATACTCCCGACGTTTCGGTTACTTTTCAACAAACGCGATCACGAACAGACGAATTGTGAATGTCTGTCAGTTGGTCTTGTTATTTGTAACAGTTAATAATATTAGTTTCATTTAAATGAATATTCGCGAAGGTCTTAGATCTCATTGTTATTAAAATGTTGATAATTACAAAATTCCAGAAGAGCTTGGTTTTTTAATTAAATACCAAAAGCCTAGGCTCATGTTTGACTTTATGAGTATTTTATTAAACCACG
This sequence comes from Danaus melanippus, assembly GCA_010014825.2. NCBI lineage: Eukaryota > Metazoa > Arthropoda > Insecta > Lepidoptera > Nymphalidae > Danaus > Danaus melanippus. The sequence continues at coordinate 218,908 of JAAAKD020000207.1, forward strand.
TTCACCTAAAACACGCTTTTGTTGTGACTTATATTTGCATAGTTTTATCTTAAAGTTCTCTTCTCTTCTTATCCCGCAGTTTATTTCTGTCCGTTCTCTTTTTGCCATGTTATTTGTGCTCTGTAAATATTTAATTAGTTTCTCAGTCAGACAACATAGTGTAATGCTTTTCAATGTAGTCTAAAGCATAGAGATAGTCGGACTATTACGACATCTCATAAAATATTATTATTTATGAAATCGCCATATAGGTAATGCTTGATGCCGAGCACTTTGAAGCTACACATCTCTGATAGTTTTTTGTATATCGTTTCTTTTGAGATTTCCATTTATTAATGATAAAGATATTAGGAAAAATTAATATAAAGAAGAAACTTTAATCTGCTAATGTTAAGATGCAAACATTATATAGTGAACTTTTTATGATACAAATTTATATACAGAAACATAGAATATTTCATCTAAAATGTACTCTTATAAATGAAGAAACAAACGATACAGCATTTTATATTAAGTCCACTTGAAAGTTCACCATCAGAAACGTCCATGAATTGGCAAATTTGCAGAGAGTTGTCATGGGGATTGTTAGACTGTACTGGTTTCACTTTTGTTGAACTGTATTTATAATTTATTGAATACACAGGTCTGATTTAAAATATGAAGAGTAAATTTAATCTTCAATTTAAGTGCCAGTATTTCGGTTTGCAAAATTGATCACCAAGAGCTGTGACTGCACACTCATTGACTTATCATCCACCGTCACGGGCTCAAGGTCAATTGCATTCAATCCAAGGACAATCCAAAAAACGACAAAGTTTTCCGAAGAGGTAAAAGTGTGAAGCCACCGCAATCATTACATGAAAGGTCACAGAGCCTGCTACACATTACTTAAATTTACAACAATACACCAGAACCATGGAAAATAATGACAACCAAAGTTTAATTAACTTTGATAATTCGACTCACTTTTATTAACTTTGCTACGTTACAGTTATTCTATTCAATATCAACGATATGTTTGATTGTAAACGTTTTATAAGCGACTAGCTACCCTTAATGGATTACAAGTTACAACAATAATATACATATTACATATAACACAATACAGATAATAATCATTAAATGAATTCTTATGTATATAGCAGTATGAAAAAAGTATTGAAAGAAAAGTATCAAAGACGATAGCTTGTTAAATTATACAAGACATATTTTTTATTCTGTCTGTTATAAAATTTTATTCAACAGTTGAGAGGAAAGAATTCTTCACGGCCCTTCCTTTACATAAAAAAATCTTAAAAGCAACTTGTAAATGTAAATATTTTGTCACTTTCTATGCAACAAAAATATTTGAAGATACGAAGACATACGCTATTTGCATAATAATCTGACTTATATTCCTTTCACAGCGAAAACTTTGATAATTTTTTCAGTATCTATCTTTTGAAATAAATCTATACTAATATTATAAAGAGGAAAACTTTGTTTGTTTGTTTGTTTGGTTGTAATGAATAGGCTCAAAAACTACTGGACCGATTTCAAAAATTCTTTCACTATTCGAAAGCTACATTATCCACG
>JAAAKD020000207.1:220582-290774 GCA_010014825.2 Danaus melanippus
ATGTTGTTTATAGAGAAGCTCTACAATAATCACTTTAGGTAGGGGTAGGGGTAGGGTAGGGGTAGGGTAGGGGTAGGGTAGGGTAGGGGTAGGGATGTAATTTACAGAATTATACCTGGACGAAGTCAGGGCGGGCCGCTAGTATGTAATAAAGCTCAAAAGAAGAAAGTAGTAGAAGACGATAATTGGTTCAAGCTCTTCAAAACTTAGCATCTAGGATTCCTATCGAGCAACTATGTAAGAGTAATTTACGTTGTTTCACAGCTTAAGTCAATCCCCATAAGGCACGACGGACAAAACAATCCAATCTGACAACCACCCATCCTACATAGAGAGAAACATGAACCAGAAATCCAACGTATTTAGTACATCCAAGTTGCTAATCTTAATTGTATAAAAGCTTAAACCATTGCACCATTTATGGAATGATTTAAGATAACAATAGATAAAAAATACTTTAAAAAAATAAGTAAAGTTTAATTAAATGTCTGATCTCATTGGAGATGTTCATCAAAAGAATACACTTTTTTATACTAATTTAAAGATCCACGAAAGATAAAAGGTACGTACCTTTTAACATATTTTCGCGTATATTTTATTGAACAGATCCCAAACAGAAATTATAGACAGATGATAATATTATATAAGTATATATAATTAAATATAGATATATATTATGTCTTCATCTAGAAAACAATAAGAACTATTCCAAAAACTTTTTACATTGGTTTGTACTTTATTAACTTGAAATATGAAAAGCGAAATTTTCACATTCAGTATCATTGTCTTAAAATTAAATATTTCAGCAGCCAATTTAGGTAACAACAAAGTTAAAAGTCTTTTGTCGGGGGATAAAATTCCCGCAGTGGACAGCTGTAGATACGAAATTCAGCAGTTGTAGCATTAGAGTATGTACAGTCAGAAAACAACGCAATAAGAACTTATTAAAGAAATATTGACGGTACAAGTTTAATATTATTAAACATAAAAAAAAATCTTCAACTTTAAATATGCTCTTGTAATAATTAATGTAAGAAAAATAACATATCAAAATTTTGGAATATAATATAAGGGATAATGTATCCGGAGATGTATTAGAAGCACGCCCGGTTGTTACATGCACTTTAGTGGAGTTATTACCACCGTATTAATGAAACAAACCGCGCTCTTCTGTGTCTTCTTGATGTACATTATGTTTTAACATTGAATACCAAACCATACGTTAATATTTAATAACGTAATATTTAAAATATTATTCAACATTTAATAAGAGAATTATCATAAAACATTACAAAGAGTCGTGGTAACTACTACGATGTGTTCTAGAGATACGTAAACAGTTTGATGTAATTGATTTAATAAAATGAATCTGTTTGTTTGATCACATGGAAATTTAATAAAATAATATGTATTCAATATGTGATTACAATAACCTGATTCAAGTCGAACTGTCATACCACTTGTAATGATAATGATTGGATTATTGTTTAATTGATTTAAATCAACAACTACTTTGTTAAGATCCCTTAAGATCCAAACAATAAAAGTCGTTTTTATATCAACCAAAAGTACCAGCTTAGAAAGAATAGTGAGCAGTTATGATTGTTTTCAGATAGAGTCCAGTTGTTTGAAACAGCTCTTAATAATCACTATCAAAGCTGTTCGTGTTTATGTCTATTTTAAAGAATAGTTTCAAACAAATTTACAGTTACTTTTATTACTTCAAGGATATTTTTTCGTTATTACTTACAGTTTCTTCTACCAAAAATATTGTATTCTTATCCTGTAGAGGAACAGAGACATGAGAAAAGAAAATCCCTTGAACAACACTCCCGATTACATTGTCAACATACAAAGACACTTTATAAGCCCTTAAAGTCGGAACAGATTTCGATCGTTCTTATTGTACTCGGTACAGTATTAGTTTTTCGACACAAAAATATTTTTCTTCCGGGTCTATTATAAATCTTCATATTTGTTATTTTTTAGAAATACATCAATTATTTTGGAGAGTAGAGATTTAGAGCAACGTATGAACAATTGAGAGATAAAAAAAACTTGAATGTTTTGTATATGAAATAATATACATTTATTCATTATATAGCTTTATACAACGACTGTTGAACTATCGAAAAATTGCTGGATTTAGGTTCAAAAGATTAATAGTACTATTATTTATGAAATAGACAAAGCATTCTGGGAAACAGTGTTTAAAAATACAGTTAGGTACATGTATTTTGATTGGTATCGAAACATATTTTTTAGCATAAAACTATTTTATTTTTAATAACTGTTCCCGAAAAACACAGTTTCAATAGATAACATTGAATCAAAAAATTAACAAATGAATCCCATGAGATAAAAAAGATAAAAAAATGGTAATAAAAGTTTTGAATAGTTCTATTTTATTACTTTCTTATCACTCAAAAAAAAGTCCTTTAACTTTTTAAAACGTACATTAAGTTAGTTAAATCCGAATAATTTCTAATTAAATGCTTCATTTCAGCACTATCAAAGAAGTGCGGTAGGATCCGACCTCTTCCCAGCTCAACCGATTTCCCTTTTCAGCCCTCACTTGCGCCTCTACACAGAAACTTCTCAACTAAGTTCGTGATTACATGGTTTTCCACTTTTAATTAAAAGTATGCTGAAGATAAATAAATAGCGAATAAATGATTCAATTAACAGCACATGTACAACATAATTCAAGTTATTTTGCTTTCAATGGAATATGTATTTATGAAATCAATGAATGTAACTTGTACGATTAGAGAAATATGATGTAAAATTATTTACCACTAATTCCGTCGTTTGTCTCTTTGTGAAATATTCATGAGCTAATGGACGAGTTTTTATACTGTCATCAAATGTAGGAGTGTATCTACGGGGAGGGATACGTGTATAGTTTGATATTTTATTAATATTTATGAAATATGAAAAGCAATCTTCATGTACAAAAACGTCAAGTCGTCTCTGAATTACCATCCTTCACGAATACTGTTTTGGTGGGATTTTTTGATATCTTCATTTATAAACGCAGAAAGCTAAATAAATCTTTCCTTTAAACAAATTGTCGCTGTAACGTAAGTAATCGGAACAGTTATTGCGTCAGATAGTGTAGGATATTCTGATGAAGGTTAATATTTAATTGGTATAACATCAATTTAAAAAACAGTCTTATACTGTTATCGTGTCACCAAAATAAAAATATTTAGCCTTCGTGTTTCACACTGATGACAGATCCACTGTTTACAAACCCACTCGTGCACTTTTACCCGACTAACCGAATAACTGAAAAACCATCGGTTTATATTGACCCCCGCAACATCGAGGTGGATCGATAGAAACACGTACAGCCACCCACAATACTATATATACATTCAATTGTATTTGTAAAATGACGCTTAATTACATTTATCACAGACTGACGCTCGTGAATCCAACGATGTCAATTACAGTGAAATGATATTTCCACTGTAACTTTATTGTAAATGACGTTGGACGTGATAATGACATAATTATTGGAAGCAAACTAATAACTCACTTTATACGAGACAAAGTTTCATGGTTCGACGACCCACAAACAATCAGCTATCGATATATACGTATATGGAAGCAGTTTAGAAATGACTTATTCCAAAGTCTTTAGCTCTTATAGGCGGAGTCGAACGGTAAGTTTACCAATTTAAGTTTAATAAATAAAAGAGTTTGTCCGTTTAAGTATCTATTACCGCAATTGATAAACTATTTAGTGAATGAAAATCGTGTGTTACGAAATTCTTCACAGTTACTACAAACAATTTCTGACTTTAAATATTGTTGTCGTGTTTCATTCGTCAACTACCGTCATACAGAGAATTTACTTGTGCTGAAATAACATGAAACCTTTCAATATATCAGTGTTCTACTATAAATCTCTCAACTCGTCATAACTATTTAAGTCTTTCATATAAATGGAATAATATCTATTCTTAGGCTTTTCATAAGTTGAAATAATATTTATATTACTCCATGACTGATACAGAAAGACTTCACACAAGCACGACAATACTCAAAATATTACGGACTCGTCCAATATGACTTTTCACAAACAAACAATCTGAATATTTTCAATTTAGAATGCAATATCTTTATTAAGGCCAGAGTCAGCTGGCAGTCATGTTTCAACATGCTCTAGATCTCGTTTTACGAAAATAGAAAATTATTTTTATATAAAATTTGTCCGCGGATTCATTGCGCTGGAACCGATTTCGGCGATAATTTTTATCCCAGCAATGTGAAAATAATACAATAATTAAAACTATGTATTCTCTAATTTACAACTACTGAGTACGTACATTAAAGGACTTTGGTCTTGTTACATTGAAATCAAATAAAATAGGCATGTAGTAAAAATATTTGTTTTTACTATCTTCAAATATCAATAATAGACATGAGTACAAGAAAATTAAAATTATAATAGAATTCATTAAGTACTGGAGGATATGAAGTTGTTATTTTAAATGGCAGAACATAGACACAGTGCGCTTTAAAATTAAAAATAAGTTGTTTTTTTAATGAAACATTTGGACAGACAGACTTGTATAAGTCTATTTATACATTGGTCCACTTTAAATGAAATATTTAATAATAATATGACCCGGGATCCCTCACAATGTGAGAGTTGTAAACTCAATTTTATTACAAATAATAATTGACGTTAATTCGACAAGACGACATATCAAATTAATTTCCATACAATACAATGAAAATAAAAGATCACAATATATTCATGGATATCGTTTTTCTAATAAACATTAATATTTTAATTCAATAAGGTCTTAAACAATATTTATATATGTGAGATGGTATAATTCTGCGTTATAACATCATCTCTTTAACAGATTACATTTAATAAACTGATATTATCTTAACATCGTATGATGTTATTAGAAGACTAATTAAATTACAGAAACAAACGCGTGAGCGTTGTAAGAATTTCACGACCGCCTCATATATTATCGGTAACATTTTATGTCAATATAATGAATTCATCTCATATTCTGATGCTTGAAGTTTTTCAGACAGTCATTGGATGAGATGGCTTTTCTCACTAATTATGTACCTCAATGTAGATTCAACGGAGCCTGATAATCTTAGGCTCATGAAACTGAGTTAGACTAGGTGCTCTGTTCATAGTTTTTTTTTATACGAGGTTTTTGAAAGTGATCTTTTTATCGTTCTCACTTGGAAGGCTTGAAATTCTAAGTATTGTTTAGGTTAATAATTATTTTCCTTTCGTTATGTTCATTTTTGATTGCTTCTCTTCTATCAAGTGAATCTGGCATCAGTTTTAGGACTCTAAATGATCAAATGAGGCACATGTGTTAGGTACTTCAAAATTTTTAAACAACTTCTGCTTACAATAATTAAATAGAATGACACATGATCATAATATAATACGATGAATAATATCTTTTCAGCTTAGGTATAAGTTCAACAATAAAAATATATTATTTTCTTTTATCATTTACCAAATGTAGTATTGTTAAGAATCCAAGTGCCAAAAATATTTTATGTGTCCATTATTGAGGTAAGAAATTGTTTCTCTATCTGTGAAAAAAAATACTAACGATGATAGTCAGAAGTATAGAGTACATTTCGAATATTTGTAACTCGAAAAATCCTTCATTCAGTTAATAAATTAAAACTGGTTACCTTACTTAGGCATCCTCTAGGTATATCTTAATGCACTGATTTAAAATTATGGTATTAATCAGTGATGAGATATAAGACTTTCGTGTTCACACTTGTTGAAAAGTAAACGAAACTTCGGGAGTATATAGTTTTCAAGAAAAGTAAAGCACGCTTAGTATAAACAAAAAATATTAGTTTCATTTAAATTAATCAGTGAATATCTCAGTTTTGTTATTATTTCAATTAGTATATTTTAAAAAGGTCTTAAATAATTCTAGTGCAGAAGGTGAACTTCTTTGTAATTCAAGTTGTGACTTTTATTTGACAACTTTGAATAGCACTTCATCGAACCGCAGCCGCTACAAAAATGGATACAGCCATTTATAGTTATTTGAATTTATATTGCACTATCAAAGCAATTGCGCAGTTAGAGCTCGGGGAAGCAGAAATGTATGACTGTTTGAATGTGTATTTGAGAAGTATCAACAGTTGTATGAGTGCTGCGAGAGATGCTTGTGGGGAACAAGTTGGAAACGATTCCTGATAACCGGAACGCGTGCACTTTAAAACAGCTATAAATATCAACTAACAATGCCATTTGATATATTTCTTTGCAATTTATTGCACTGTATAATTCAACACAATCATTGTGTCCCTCGAAGGAATTCTATAGAAGATGTCCTAATATTATCACACTAAACGTTTATAATGAACTACAGGTTATGTTTCCCTTAAATCATTGTTACTAAAAAAATATATAAATATTAAAATTAAGAGTATATAATTCAATAGTTACAAACAACGAGGAAAATGGAATACTGGTTAAAAGAAAAACTTATTCACAACTTTAGCCTTATGGCTTATTTTTGGGGGTGTCGTGTATGATCTGTGACGTATTCTAACACATTTATAAATCTCACCGAAATAACGTTGGCCAAGTAGTGTCAGGTAAAGAAACTCTGCATATATTGCAAGATTAATATATTTACAATGACCTTTCTGAGTGGAATTTTTTTATACTTCCAATGTTTTACAGGATTAGTTGGGTCAAAAAGGTCATTAAAAATTTGTAAGTAACTCAATACGGTTAACAAGTTTCTCGTACATAAGTAATTATTAAATTCGACCTTAAATTTATCTAAAACCCTTTTGAAAAGCTCACTTTGAAAATCTGTTTGAACTTTCTAGTAACTTTCCTTTTACGGCTCAGTTGAACATTAAATTGCGGTTATAACTGATATAACAATGACTGATTACTGAATTTTAAATTCCTAACAAATCGATGTGAAACTTGTTTCTTTATATCAAAATTAATTAAATATTAAATCATTTTACAATTATTTTAGATAATGGAATTTTAACATCGTCAGAGTCAACCTTAAGTGAAAAACTATGGGATTTAGAAAGGTGTAATTTGAAGCGTCATTAATGTTTTACTGGACGGTACAGAGATATTTCTTAGTCCGTGACACGTCGTTGGAAAGTTATTAGTGAGAACTTCTAAAATATAATTAATGAGTTTTTAAGTATTTTTCAATGATATATCATGTTTATTATGACTAGAGAAAATTTAAAAACTACGAATCAGTTACACTTCACTAGCAAAGAGCAAGCTATCAAAGAAATATAGTTTGGAAAATCTTCTCTCTGACTTCGTTTAAGTCTCATTACACATCTGCGATTTCATATTTAACTGACGGTCGAAATTCGACGATGAATTATTGATTAAGTCAAGTTCGACAGATAAATAGCAATGTCATGAAGTTTGACATTCAGTGAAATAATACAATGAGTTAGTGTCAAGAGCGTCGTCGTATGTGTAATGTTTTCATTTGATTTAATTCGTAAATATTCTTGTGGATTTAACACATATATATATATAAATTTCATATGTGTCTGTTCTAATATCTTTTCCCAAACCCTGAAGTATCACATATTCATTTTTATTAAAACAGAAAGTGGAAAAAATGTATATGTGAGAGCGAGGGGATCCTCGTAGAACTGAGACCGAGACCCTAGTTCCTTAAAAGGCTTTCGAGTCTAGATGTTCAGTACCGATGACGATGGACGGGTTTCCATTCGAAGCAAAGATAGCGTCATATATAAACACATACTCATGACAATACTAACTAAACAGTAACGTATCTGGAAATAAATAACTCTATCCAATGTATATTTCAACTACTTAACTACTTACTACAGTTAAACCTAACCCGTTATGACTAGTTTTAATCAGAAGTTGTTCCGCATATTTAAGTTCATTTCAACCCGTTGAACTGGACGGTCTTTCTTTAAATATTTTTTAAAACTATCATATAAAGTGAGATGGATGTGTTAATATCATGATATTAAACAATTTCGGTATTACAATGTACTAATATTGTAGAAACAATTAAGAATCTTCCTAAATGAAATTCCATAAATTAAAAGCCTCATATATAGAAAATTTAATGTTTACCGAATCCACAAAAGCGCACGATTAAATTTTGTTCATTTTAACTTTTATGACTTTTATTCACATACAAATAGATAAATAACTATATTGTATTAATATTTCAAATTTAAGCCTTTCTCTCGAAACGTATGTATAGGGAATTCGCAATAAACATTTCAATCAAATGTATCTGTATCAATTTTTTATATATTAAAGAACAGTAAATATAATGAATAAAATGATTACGTACACGTTATCATTTTCGTTCTTATGAACTAATAAATCAACGTCATAAAATTCTTTTCATATCTCATGAGCGTAAGCTAAACACAATTTGAATAAAACATTCTCTTCGTCGAGCTTTGCATCTGCAATCTTATACATATCTTATTGCTTTTCAGCAATAAGTTTAATTGCTTTGTATTCTCTGCTTTATTTCCGATATGTAAAGTTGAAAATCCAGCGCACATGTTAGCGATACAAACAATGTCCATTACAGAACTGAATATCTCAAAACGCTTAAGAATATAAGGATTTGAATGTAATAGATACTTTGAACTCTTCAAAACGAAGAACTCTATAATAATATTGCTTCAAGGAACAATTACTTAAATTAACTAAAATTATTATAAAATGAGTTATATGAGTTCAAACAGTTTATTGACTGTCTGTTTGTCTGGCTTACGATCTTGTCTACATTTTATTATTGGATATAATTTTGGCTTTCTGTTAAATTTCAGACTAATTTAAATAAATGTTATATTGTTAATCTTGACATCCGTAACCTTATCTCACACGCTTTTTCATAAAAATCACACGCCATTTAACTGTTGCACATTTTAAAACACATTCTCCGAGCCTCATACTGGCAATTTAAAACTCTTTTTGTCTGTCAGCTGAAATTCCTTCTCGTATATATAATTTTAACAAACAATAGCCACTTTCAAAGATATTTAATTCGTCATAATAATTTATAATAATAAATGATTTTACTAACCGGTACATCATAATTACGGCTGACAGAATCACTGTGGTGGAGGTTACCATTGATGTTAATTTTTTACACTCATGTATTAAAAAGATAACATACAAGGACACATTGCATTCGTAAACCGTGATAAACGCAATGTAGACTCCAGAGATAACCTTCTAGAATTTTCCATCAATTCTATGATTTATTCTTTAAAAGTGCACAAATAATTGTGTAAGTCTTAATAACAAATTCATCAGCGAAAATGAAGGTCATTAAAAGATTAAAAATTACAATAATAATTATTTTCCATAATTCCAGTTACTGGTAGCAACAACACAAATATGGACACATTAATATGAAAGATAGTAGGGAACATAAAAAATACTCTGAACCAATAAAATAAAGGGTAAGAAAAAACAATGTTATAAAGAAACTGACATTAATACACAAACCGCCTCAAACACAGAATAACACGCTGTAATAACCGCTATCTTAAATCGTCTACAAAACATGCTCATAAATCAGTTTAGTACTGCTTCGTTTCACATACAGTTGTAACATTCTTATTGTTGCTTAATAATATTATTATCGTGGAGAGTTATTAATGAGCTCATATCACATTGACGGGGATAAAAAATTAGAATAGCTTTCAATAGAACTGCAATGAATGTCGTTACATTTCCATTGGTAGTGAGTTCATTTCTCTCGGGTTATTGAAGGTCGTTATAAGTCTCCTCCATTCCACTATAATCACTCCTGCTGTGTCTCATTTTAAATATTTAGATCTACTACACAGTATATCTGCTTATGATATATAGCATTTATGCACCGGAAGCGATTACCATAATGGAACACAACGTCCCAGAAAAGACAAAATTAATTCTCGCTTTAAATGATTTATTTGAAACTGAACCGAGACATGAGGTCTATTACTGCCGCTTAAGAATATTACAATCATAATATATTAAGTTGTTGTTTCTCATACAAACATTTTTAAACAACGTAACAATTGACAATTTAACAATAATAAAGTATTCATAGCCGTATGAAAGTGTATATATAATTATGACAAGTCCAAGTCGTTTTCCCTTGACTGTATCTCGCGACCATATAATTCATTATTATTATTTTAATTAAAAAATTATTTATCAAAAGGGTGACGGAAAAATAAATTATAAATAATTTCTCCTTTTCATAAAATTTAATTCAATTCAGTTTCGCATTGCATAACTCATGGTTTTAAGCTTTTTTTATTCTTATCATTGAATACGTTTTCTTTTAAGATATATTGTAGTTTTTCTCTGTGCGTCCTTGTATTAGTCTTTACACACTAATTACTGAAAGTGACCTAACATTTTTTTTTATTTTAGCTGATGAAGTAAACTTTTTATTAAAGAACATGAAGCTTTTATTTCAAGATAAATGTTATGGTCAGGAAGAGAGGTGTAAAATTTAACGTTTTCTTTACTCGTATATAAGATATTTATTTAAAATATGCGTTTTAGAGTCTTTGCCAATAAAATTATTTTATGAAGCTCTAACTCACAAGTCGTATGTTTGTTCCCCAGCTAAGCAAATGAATTTTTCATCTCGTTATTCTTAGTTTCTAACTAATCTTTTTTATTTGGGGTCGTAACATAAAATGGATATGAAAATCACACAACAAGAAAAGGGCGTCCTTGTAAATGTTTTTACTGTATAAGTTGTCGATATGTAATATAATTTTGTAAAATATCTCTAACCAATATTGTTGTATCAAATGTAAAATTGGTTTGTGTCAACAAGAGCGATGAGACCGCGACGCTATCCGATTGTCACAACAATGTACTCGTGTTGGTGAAATATTCTCTACAGTAAGTTGTCGTCGACCAACTTCGATTTACAGCCATGGAGGTCGTACCCGTTTAATATTTATAATATTCTGTTTTATCAACGTACTCTTGATGATGCTATAATAAAAGCCTGTGTCGAACGTAACTAGTGTGCGTTTACATTTTACGGATCAGCAATCATCACTCTTATTGTTCATTTAATTTCATTAATAGAAAATATCTATATTTAGAATATACTTAATAATTTATATTGTTGTTTTAATTCTGTTTACGACATTATTTCTTCTTATATTTAAAACACTAGTCATTCCCTTGTTTTGTTATTATTATTATATTGAAATTAATTTTGGAATACAGTTATTATAATAAGTATGAGTCTGTAACAACAAACATTGGATATAGTTGTTGTTGGAAGTCATTCTGTACATTTTCGTTTCTGATATAATACAAACTTGGTAATTATCTTAGTTTGCCTCGCGTCAATCAAAATGCAAATTAATTGACTGTTATTGAAGGCTTATATTATAATAGAGGTTTTGTCTCGAATGATACTGAATTTATTAATATTGAGACATCGGTTACAAAGTATAAGTAAACAATAAAACTTGCACGACAGTTATGTATATGAAAGAATAAAACAATATGTTAAAGTAAACAGTACTTCAGCACCTACTATTAAAACTGTCCAGATTATATATTATTATTTATGTATTCATTAATCATTTCCTTCAAACGAATTAATGTCAAAATTCGTAAATGATATTATTTTAGTTCACAGTGACGTGCTTGTAATATATGTATGTTCATATATGTAACAATATATCACATGTAACATTAGATAACCATAAAGACTGATGGTAAATGGAGAAGTGAGCTCAATAACACCGTATAAAACTATTTCAAACATCACTAAGTTTTATAGAAAATATTCCAGAAAACACGATCATAAATCATTCTCCCGTAGTGTTCACTTGTGAGTGGAAATCCAATATTTCAATTCATTTGACCTGTCCATGTCACATACTTATTTCACCAATGTGATATACTTTAACTTGTTCGACAAAAATTAAAAAACAGTTTTGAATATAAATTCCTTTGAATTTATATTCTTTAAATACCACTACCGACATTAAGGTAACGTACGTACAGGCAAAATGATATAAAAGTATATTTTTTACTGACATGTATCTTATTTGCTCTTGTTTATTTCTTACTGGAAATACTATATAACAAAAATTTGCAAGAAAAAACTATATAGCAGTTGTTTTCTGAGATGAAATAGTCACTGAATATAAAGCGTCACATTACGCAAGCCTTCCGTCTTCGAAATATATCAGTACATACAAATAATTCTAAAACAGATATTCTATATTGTTCACAATTTGTTAAAATCTAATTTCAGAAAAAAAAAGACATTTTTTATATAGTATATTTGATTGAATTGACTGACAACTGTCATTTTCCAAATATTAAGAGGTAAGAGAAAATGTGGAGAGGCAGAATGAGGAATTGATAACACTTCGTGTCCTGACCTTTTTACCGATGGCAAAACAGCGGTTCTTGACGCGGACTTCAAAAGATTCCTGAAAAGGAGGTAATCAGTTATCACGACAATTGTGGCAGCCCAGACAGCTCTTGTCAATACTCTCAAATAACAAGGAAAATCGATATATCGTCTATTGCACTATATTTGACGAAGAATTTAGAATTCCCCCACTGGTCCTTTACAGTGAAAATAACTCTCCATTGTCGCAATAGTGTATTCCGTCTTGTATGGTCATGAGTTTGCCTCCTTGTATGGAAATAAGTAAACAAGACAAGCCAATAAGCCATTTTCGTCCTGGGTAACTTTAATGATAATTCAAAGAATGGTACAATATCCCTAAGTGATTAAAGAAAAAACTCTCTTATATGCACGATAAGGCTAGAGTTCGGAATGCTCAGCGAAAGTTTAGTTACCACCCACGATGGCAAGTTGCGCAATCAGGGATTCGTTTGGCTTATTTCGTTCACTTACAAAATTGTCGAAACTTTAACGAAGTTTAGACATATTATTTTCTTATTAAGCTGAGGGAAAAATGAAAAAGAGAAACTGCAGTCCCTCAAAGACAATATAGAAATGAAAAATTTATGATATTGTCTTTTATAAGGACTTTAATCTAATTGAAGTGGAACCACAAAGTAGCCTTGGGAATTAAGAAATGAAACCAAGACTAAGCTCCCGAACGGATTTACAATAGAAAATCACGTCAGTATAGCAAATGAAAATTATATTCTTACTAAAGGTTATTTGAATAAGGAAAAGATTTACGTAGAATAATACAAAAAAGTATAAAAAGAATTATGTACAGAAGAATTTTGTTGTAGACAAGAGTTCCAATAATGCTGTGTTCATACTAAATGTAATGCTGATGGGTTTTTATATCAAAATAAAGGAATTTAATAAAAAGAACAAAGGAGCTTTACAAACGCCAATATTAAACATCTATTTATACGTGATTTATTTCGATTGGTCGCTATCCTTTCTAGCTTTCGCAGTTCTTTCTTATTGAATCACATCGATGATGTATCGGGTGTCAATGAATTTACTTGAGAGTGACGTGAGCTCCGTTGTCTTTACGAATTTAAACTCGTACAAAAATAAAAGATTACGATTAAAAGAATAAAGAGAACGTATAATAATGTCCTTGAATGTAATGTAAGTTTTTAAATTTTTGTGTCCAGAAGATATTTTTATTAAGAATTTGCTAATATGAAGTTAATGTATTTACATTTTTAGCGATATGTAGTATAATAGGCCTAAAAGTGAAATTTAAGCGATCTGTTTCATGAAATCTTGTGATTTTACCGTTTAACTATTAAGTTAAGGGTAGTTATTTTTATGGTAGAACTTGCACTGACGAGGTTTAGCAGAATGACCAACTGACTGACTACCAAAGTTTGATCCCATATGGTTTAAAAAAAACATTTTATTTCTTCTGAAATAACTGAACTTGCATTGTTTCACATGCTCGAAGTTTAAAACAATATTTAACTCCGTTATAATATTTTACCAACAAAATGGATTTTTTTTTTATAAAAGGCCGTTAATGTCAAGAAACAATTTTTAAGCCAAATTCATTGCATTATCGACATAATTGGGAATTTAAAAATAACTTCATAAATACACTGTCAGTGAGTCACTAAGCCGTCCAAATTCCTTATAATTCATAAGATTCCAAAGAAAATGCCATCTCCTTTGTTAATTTTATTATTATTCACTATTAAATTTCATCCCATTTTTAATAGTTTATTGAAGGATGGCGAAAAATAAGATTAAAAATTGTCTATTTGTAATCATAACGAAAGGGATCAGACAATTGTAGTAGCCAATACAACTTAAATTTCGGTTGGTCTTGTCTAGATTAGTTTATCAATAAGTCACACTTAAAATTATACAAAAATGTTACCAAAATCAATAATGTTCCATATAAATATATATAATGCGTTTTTTGCACAAATGTGTTACACTAGCAAATGATTATTATTTACTAAACTATATAATTGGCCGTTGATTAATTTAAAATTTATGCTAAGAGAAATATTTAGAATTGAGAATAGAAAAAGGATATTCCGGCATAATCTTTACACTCGAAGACTCCTTTAAATTCTATAATGGAAGAGGTCCAGTAAGAGGATGAGTGATTAAATCGTTTTTTTCTTAAATATATCATTTAAATCGCTTTGACTCAATAGCAATGTGACGAATATTGGAAGCGATAACCCAACAAGCGAGTCAAGGTCGACGTCGATAGGAACATGTAATGTGTGTTACTTACTATCAAATAGTCTTAAGCATTGCAGAATTACTAATTAGTTGTTTAGTTATTTTTAATTTAATACGTACAACAAATCTTTTTGTCTTAAAAACTTAAATTCTTTTATTTTGAATACGTTATTTTTGTTTGTTATTTAATAAAGGTAAATTATAATAGTCTCCATGCCAGCTACTTTCAACGTTTTACAAAAAACTTATTAGTTTTGATAAAACATTTGAATTTTTTGGGTGAAGTTTAAAATTTTAATTTGTTTTTGTAAAGCAAGTACTGTGTACCATACCAATGTTAGGCTCATTACATGACCTATTAGATAGGATAAAAGAATTATGTCTGCCTTGATTAAAATTGCTGTTAGCCAGATAATCACTAATGAATAATTTATATATTATGTATTCCATAAAATACTGACTTATAAGAATTTCCAATGAGATAATAAATTGTTTACAACTATCCAGGAGAAGTCACGGTTAGACTTCGTTTCAACTGAACGATCGATGGAGAATTTAAATTCCTCTACCTTGAGAGATCCTAGGCCCCTGCTGAACGTACATATATACAAATAGTTTTTCGTTATCTGCTGTGAATGGGAGCGACTTCAAATTGATAAATATCAAAATATACGCTTGGCATTCAGTCGTTTCATTTGAATTGAAATTTTCAAGTAGCGTTAAATAAGTGCCTTGAATTTTAAATCGATACTTAATATGGAATGGTCGGTACTTCACCAAGCTCTGAATTCAGAAAGGGTAAGGATAGTGAAATATATGAGATTGCGGTTTCCGAACGATATGTTATCAACCAGATTGTGTATTTAAATACAGTTTTATTACTATTATTATTTTTTGTGTATTTGAAAACTTGTTTCTTCGCCAATATTTTATCCATAAGTAAGAAAATGAACATTTTCTAATGAAATTTAATTATAAATAAACTTAGGTTTATATAATTTACTGTAGTTATTTCTTTTAATGTCGTGGTGGCCTAGTGGTTAAAAAGGCTCGCCTCTCATACATGAGGTTTCGGGATCGAAACCTGGCAAGTACCAATGTGATTTTTCCAAGTATGTACCTACTTACTAAGAGTATTTAGACACCACTGACAGACGGTGAAGGAAAACATTGTGAGAAAACCTGTACTTATAATGTCAAATTGTAAGTTTGAAATCGCCAACCCATCTTGAGCAATGATAGTGATTAATGCTCAAACCTTCTCCATGTAAAAAGAGTCCTTTTGCTCAGCAGTAGGCTTTGATAGGCTGATGATGATGATGATGATGATAATAATTTCTCTTACAGTTTTTATCTTTGTTCTCAAACAGAGAGGAACATAGTTGGAGGTCGAAATGTCAATCATGGTTAATTTCATTAAGTCTCTGTCTTAAGAGAATCTGTTTAAAAGTTGCGCTTATCTGTTAATGTGAAAAACAATATTCATTTTATTTGCCATTAATTAATAAAACAATCTTGCTTCAAATTGTTAACTTAGTCATATAAGGATTTTTTAGGTTATTGCTAAGTTACAATTTTCATTATTATTTTACGTGTTTTCATGTATATTCATGTAAGATTATTTTCGGTCCTTAAAGTTTTTGCTTTCATAGTATAAAGTATTCAGCAGTAGACATAAGTTTTATCACAAAAATATTTAGTGAATCTTTTCAACGATATTCTACATTCTTTCATTTCTATTTAACTTAATTCCTGTTAGTCGCTTAAGTCGTTTATTATAAATAAAAATCTCTTTCGGGATATAAATTTTCTGCCAGTTCCTGTCAATTAGTTCATTATAATTTTCTTATAACTTATTCATATTGCAGTCAAAAAAACATTTGATACAAAAACTTTAACTGCCATATACAAAACGAGTTTAATCAAAACTAATATATTGTTATGATTAAACATGACATATTTTTTAGTAACATTTTTTCTCCTTTATCCACAGCCAAAACAAACAGTTGACCCTTACATTAGAGGTTATCATATATATAATAAAAATTAAAAATAGTAATTAGAATAATGTCAGTTCATCTGTTTGATTACATTTATCATTTCATTGGGAGACCAAAAAAATTTATTCTGAGAAGAGATAAGTCTCAGAAAAACGGAACTGTATTAATATCGGAGAACTGTATTCATACGTATGTAGGTAAACTTTGTCAGAATGATGATTCAACCAGTGAAGAAAAAGTAGATTTAAATGCTATTTAAATAAAAGGAGGAGGTTTTTTTGAATTTGACCATAAGGTATAAATCGTTTTGGATGTGTTTTTCGGGCATGATCCCCTGCAGTAGGACCCGATTTCGATGGTTCTTTTTTTTGGTAAGAACATACCTCCATGTTTCATGTTGAAATTACCAGGATTTAATGAATATCCTCGAGAAATCGATCTCAAATCTCGCTGCAAATTTACAATCGTTGTTCCTTTTCCTGTAAGACTTTATAGTAAAAGATATTCGACCACTTTCTGATTTCAAACAATCTCGATACCAGATTTCATCCAAATCTACGCATTTCACCACGACCTCTTTACGTCACTGGCTTTTCTGGCTTTTCTGGCTTTTCTGGCTTCTCGCTTTTCTGGCTTCGATCTTGTAAAGTATTTGGTTTTGAATTTAATACCGTTTCCTATTATATACGGTACTTTTGTCACATATAATGCACCCAATACTATATGTTAATAATTAATGGATCAATAAAACAATAATACAATTAAGATTATTTTTATTACTTAACATAAAACTTTCAATAATTAGATTAAAAACAAAATAATGGATGTTTTATGTCAAAGATCATCATTTGTGTGTTGTAATCTACGTATACTGTGCAATGAAGCGCTGATGGAACGTTCTGATGGTGTCCAGAATAGTTCTAAGATGGTCGTACTCCGGTAAGATGGTCGTTCGGTAATGGTAAGTACCCACAGCTTGACCAAAACCCGAACCAGGAACAACGCAGATGCCTGCCGTAAAATTATTATGATATAATTAAAGATATTTCTCAAATTATTTCAATGAACGTTCTTAAAAAATGTATATCAAGAGATAATCATTAGCTCCTGTGTAATAACTTTTAATCATGCAAAGGGTTATACTTAAATCTTCTGTAGCTATTTATAATGACTGTTCATTATATTACCAGTTTCTTCCAAGAGTCTGTAGGCATAGAACACGTCGGGAAGCTGATTAGCCGCTTCAGCTGCTGCTATCGCTTTTGGAGGAAGATTAATCCTAGGGAAGGCGTATAGAGCCCCCTGAAATGTGTTAACTAAAGTAAGACGGACAGGATTGGGAACAAATTGTAGAAAACGATGCTGAACAATGATAAAATCGAGACAAATTTGCACACAGTAACTTGTTATATTTTTCATTTTATTTAGAAGAAAAAAAACACATAGAATAAACCAGAATTAATTTTTACTTTTTACTTTCTTAAGTAAATATCTATATTTCATATTTTCGATAAAGAGAGAAAGATTTAATAAGTTTAAGTTCATTGTAAGATTATTTATTATATTTTTGTAATATAACAGACAAGTTCTTGGCTACAAGCCAAAGAAATTTCGGTCACCTTACCAAAGATGATATTGAAATTTTAACTCAATTATTTATATTCTATTTTTTTTTACAGTAAGATATAATATTCTACAAACATTTGATTTTTTCAACCATGAACATAGTTTGATTTTGCAAGCCATAAGTAATAAAGTCAAACCAATTACGACCTATAATAATTTAACAGCAACTCCTTCTTAGTTTGAATTAATTTATAAAAACTTTAACGTGTATCAATTCAAGTTAGTCACCTGCACTACATTACATTTGTAGCCTTCGATGGCATTAAGGCTCTCGGATACCAAACGAGCTCGCGCATTCAGAGATTCAAGCACAGCTGTCTTTTCTCTCAGCCATAAGTCGTAAGAAGGCTCGCCTGGAGATGGGGGTTTTACCTGGCGATTGAACGATTCACATTTCAAATAAATAGATTTTGGTACCACATAAAATATTACATATATCAAATTTCACTAACCACACAATCGATAACAGCCTGTCCAATGACATTCGGTGTTCCCATGGCAGAAATGTATTTAAAAAGCTGTGCTTGCACGTCCGGTTGAATGTTGTTGAGTTCCAGCCAGCCTCCTCGTAAACCACTCTCACCCATGTAGCCTTTACTCACCGATGTGAAGGACACCAGTTCTACAGACGAGTACGGTTCACCCAACTCTATCATCACCTAACGTTGGTTAATAAATAATTTTAAAATATTCATGACTATAACATGACCATAACATGACCAAAATGAGGATACATTTTTCGAGTAAATTTAATTATGACATCTCTAAAGATCCTCCCTGAACTCTCTTAATGGCTAACAATTTAAAAGATTGTAAATTTATCTACTAGTAATTTAAATTTCAGTATTAATGATACTAATTTAAAACATACCTTTCTGAAAGAATAGAACCGATTGCCTCCGCAATACACGTTATCTTGAGAGACTTCATCGGCTATAAGAAACAGATTATGCTTGTATGCAAATTTGATAATTTCCTCGATGTTCTTGCGACTTAAAACCTATGAGGTGTGATTAGAAACAAAATCATTACAAAAACAAACTGACAGATATAACTGAATTAAAGAAGTTTTCCACACGAACCTGTCCAGTTGGATTCCCAGGATTGATGACCAGAAGTGCTCTCACATTACAAGTATTTTGAGCCTCAACGAGGCTTCGCTCCAATTCCTCAATTTTCGTGTCCCAGTTTGAGTCTTCATCCAAATAATAACCTACTAGATTGATTCCGAATATTGAGTAACAAGCCGAGTAAAATGGATAAGTGGGAACCGGGGTCAATATACCTGAAATGGAATTGTATTACTACACTCGGTGCAGCTCGAGTTATTAACTCAAATAAATCATTATATTAAAAAAATTAAACGTTTGAAAAATGCTGAAAACAAAGTATTAAATTAAAAAAAAAATTAAGATGAAAAGACGTAGAAATTTATATAAGATAAAAAAGATTCACCATTCTTTATTCCGTTACTTCGATCGCTAAATAACTGTAAACAGTATTGTATAGCGACAGTAGCCCCGGCTGAGAGGTAAATATTCTTCCAATCAGCTGGTACACCATCACGAAGCTCAATATACTCGGCGACACGACGACGAATGTGACCCAAACCATGCGGTATAGAGTAGGAACCAATAGTGCCCCCGCTGTATAATTAACTTAATTATGAAACTTATTTTTATGATATTACAAGAGAAAATCTTTTTGAATAGACTCCAACCAGCACCATTATAAGAGGGCACCTTTATCAATGTTAAAAACTGCACTATAAATTGTTTCATTATAACACAAGACAAAGGCTAGCACACAATTTCATTATTTGATTAATTAAAAAAAGCTTTATGATAATATTATTTGTGTTTATTATAATACCATGAAACAGATAAAAACTTTCACATACACGCATTTCTTAAATACAGTACACTTGTAATTTTCATACAACATCAAAGACTTGATTAAATCTTATCACAAAACGCAAATAAAATTTGATAGGCTCTAATAAATTACAGATTGCAGTTAGCAAGACACTGTATAACGAAGTCGCCATGCATATAAATAATTATTTTTTTTTTATAAGTGGATGCTCCTACAGTATCTGTAATATAAAGGCATATCACATTGACCCTTAAATTTAATTGAACTAGATAAAGGTTAATTGTTTCGGGGATTCACTTTTAATACATTGAAAGGCAGCGTAATAACAAAAACATAAAAAAACAGTTGTAAGTTAATTATTGATAAAATATGAACAGATTTGCATGTACCTGCATCCTTCTAGGAATTCTTTTGCCCTATTTTTAACATCTTCAGGAAAGTTTCCTTCTTCTATTAGCTTAGGGTATGCTATGCAAGCTATCATCTGAAACGATAAGTATTCACAATATCATATAACATACATATACATTTGAAACTAATATTTTTCGGATGTACTATATATATGTATATATATTATTTAAATGAAAAAGACTCGCGAAAATTTTAGATCTCATAATATATACATATATTGGACAATACAGATATATTTTATGCTAAAGGAGGTAATCAAGCAAACGGCCCACCTGATTGAAGTTATACCGTCGCCCAAAGACATGCGCAACATAGATTTGTGGATGTGTTTTCACCCTTGATTGAGCAAGAAGGAGAAATTAAGGGAAAGAAAGGGCAAGTGAAAGGGCATGAAAGGGTGGGAAAAGGAAAAGGGCAACCGGATCTCTCACTCATCAGACGAAACGTAGCCATTAAAGACAACTTGACGCCGATCTTCTGTGAGAGGGTGGCACTTCCTCGGTCGAGGCAGCCCATGTTCGACTTGTAGTTACTTGACCAGAGCTAGGCTTTACCAGCTCATAAAGTTACATATTAGATAAATATTTATCATTAATCTAAAAATATTTTGAGGCCTGTCATTTCCTCTCTCACCTGTCTTATGAATGTTATCGGTGGCTGACCCATGGCTTGTGCGTCCCCGATGTTGGCCCTAATAACATTTTTGAACGGCTTCTTTACTCCCTAAAAATTAAAAACGAAGACGCCCCAAATATATTCCGGCCTCAACCAATTTTAAATAAAAAATATCGCCACTGTGAATAATTCTAAAAGAGTCGATGAGATTAACGATATGTATATCACAAACATAGCTGAATTCATAATATATATATATATAAGTACATTTAGAGTAAAAAAAGAAAATTACCTTTTTTAACTCTTCTTCAATTTCACCAGCTCTTGATACCACTGGTCCTTGAATGGCATATTCCATTTGAAGAATATTTGGGCTGAGATTTTGTATGGTCATAGATGCCATTGTTGTTTGACCGCTGGTATTGATGGCCCAAACTAAAATAATGGAAAACTAACTGAGTGTCTCAAGCGGTCATTACAAAATCTTGTTCGTTGACCTACTACGTTATCAATGACATTGTTTTGTTAACGATCTAATTTAAAAGCACATTATTTTTTTTTTGTTTTCATTATTTTATTTTTATATGCATAGGATTTTTATAAATGTTCCTTTTTAAAATTTTAAGTTCTCAGTGTTTAGATCTTTTTTATTTGTCTTTTTGATTTTATTAGTATCTACACTCTGAATTGTAACTTTTTTTTATTTGTTAATATCAAAGTACAGATAGAGAACCCTAGCAATGAGTACCTGTATATACATACATGTGAGTTAGAAATGCGTTGCGATCCTTGAGAAATGTTAATGTAACATTTTTGATACAGAAAATCTTCTTCAAATCACTTACTGGCTCGTGATTGTGAATTATATCCCACCCTTAAGAAGATCGGATGATAAAAATATGACAACGTCAGCGTGTTAAATATTTCCAAAGAGCATCTTCCATTAACCGGATAATTGAACACACTAAGAGAGCATACTGACTTAAGGAATTATTTTCCATGGGATTGTGGTGTATATAAATTTGTAGGTATTGTATGAAGTCGGTGAAAGAAAAATTTAAGTATGGTGGACTTTACTTAGGTCACGAAGTAGAAAGTGTCCAATTATGTATCGAGAATTATTTGACTTGTATAATTAATCTAATCTAATCTAAAAGTTATCTATTGTTATAATCTGTATTACTCATATTTTTTAATAATCCCCTTGAAATTAACTAAACCAAAACAAAGTATTGTCACTTTGTACTGTGGTGTTAAGTTCTACTAAGAGTCGTTTTAGAGATAAATGCGGAAGGTATTTTTTCTAAAAATATAAAGGAAAAATATTTTTATTCTATGTTCAGAATCTTGACTGTAGGAAGTTATCACTTCGTATAGTGATTTTTTTTTGCCTCTCCCGCTTGTCATCAAAAGAACTGTAATGTTAATGAGATGGTGCTTGTAAATAATTAATGAGACTCTTAACGGAGCCCTAAAGTCTATTGCCTATAATTGAAAAAGAATTCTCGTATTCATTATTATTTTTAATCTCAGTCCACAGCGAGGAAATACATAAATATTTTGGCTTCGGTTCTGTTATTAAGCTTGTTGATCTAATATTTTGTTGTAGAATTTTAATTAACCTATCGTTCAATTAACAAATTATGTTAATATCGAACATACCTACTCGTATAAATGTACTACTTATGACGCGATCTTTGAAAACCCGTTACATTCGTGTTGTATCACAAAACTTTTTGTTGTCTGCGAAATTTTTGTATATAATTCATATAAATACCTACTATAATAGTATGCATATTTCCCTGTTGGTGTGTGCATTAGTTAAAAGTGAATTTATTCAAAAGTACTAGTTTAAGGTAACTAAATATCATGAATATGGATAAGAGCGGAGCCCACTTCCTACTAAACGGAGCGTGTGCAATGTGCGGTTCGCTTTAAACAAAAACCTTTTGTTTGACTTATACTTCGTTTAATTGAAGTTACTGCAAAATTAATAACTTTCTTTATCAATATTAAACAAGCCCTGAGTTTTGTGAAAAAATATAAGAAAGCAATGTAAGGGAAATGGTAAAAATATTAATTAAATTATTGACAAAACATGTTCAAAATTATAATAAAGATATTAACTAAAATATTGTTACAAAAGAAATGAAAATAAAGGTTTCAATTATAAAACGAATTGCTTTATATTTTGTGAGGACTTGCGGTCCTAGGATTATATTCCATTAAATACTGGAATTTAAGTTCTGTTAGAGCAGATACCATAAATACAAATGAAAATACCGAAGATGCCTGCTAGTACTCCAAATGTTATTAATATTTCTCACCTGAGTCGGCTACGCGGGCGAGGTGTTGTAAATAAAATGGATAAAGTAATTGAGATTCTAAATTTCAGATGTATAGAAACCGAGGAAACATCGCAATGACATCATTTCAGTCATTGAGTCGTTGCTTATCATCAATGCTCATCATTTAGAAGCAACTATGGTTGTCATTGAAGAGTAACGGAAGATTTTCGTGCTACTCTAAGTCATTGATATTCCAGAAGACTGCTGAGAGGGCCCAAACCCGTTTAAATGTTACGGCATCGATGTCGGGGTACCAGATGCCAAGTGCTCAGACGTTGCCCAAGGGATATATATTACCAAATCATATAGGCAGCGTCAGAACAAGTAGTTGCTGTTATTAACATACTTAGTGTCTCCAAGGACCTTTAAAAGTTTGCACGAAACAACATGACGACTAGTTGTATAATTTATAATGGCATTTGTTGTTAAAACACCAATAAATTACTTTACAACAATATTTTTTAGTTATTTCCCTAAACACGAAGAATTATTACGATTTTTTTTTCTAATTATACTCTTACTATTACAACACCACCGTTTTAGTTTGACCTCTCATTCTGTTTATAATTTATTATTATATAATATATTGCAAGAAACTGTTAATTTAATTTCTTTTAATGTTGCCTACTTCCGAGGTTAGTACAAGAACTACAAGTTAGAGTACCCCAAAGGTGTTAAAGCTTAATTTGGTTTATGATTTGAGAGGTATCCTGTAAACGAAGTGGTTATTAGTTCAGAACAACAATTAGTAGAAGTAGCTCTATCGTTTATAACGAGATGGTAATTGTCCTTTTCAAAGTCATTGGCCTTAAAAGACTTGAATATAATTTATTTCATTCCCAGGAGTTATCTTTTAGAATAAATGTTTAATACATGTATACAAATTTGTTGAAATAACGATATAGCCAAATAAATTTATTGATTCCTTCCTGACCCATGGGAGTAGAAAATATTTTTTTGTTTTTTGAAGAGAATCGTATTTTTTCAACTTTGTTTTACACTTAAAATGTCTTTTTTATTAACACTGTAACGTTTTGATTATGTTTAATATTAAAAATGATTTAATTACAAATGATTATGGATAATTTTCCTACTAAGTAATAACACTAGTTAATTTTATTTATAGGAAATATGGTTGTATTATAGTCAAGCTAATAGTTTGTACCTTATATTAACATAATTTTTATTAGTATTAAATGTTGAATGACTGCATAAAATACTAATTTCCCAGAAACCGCACCGGGAGCACGGATTCAATTAGTTGACTTATAGATAGTTCCAGAACTAGAGGAACTTCCAGCTTTCCAAAATGAGATTACCACGATTGACTGTTTATATTAAGAAATAGCCTTTGAGAAACGTTTGCTGCGTCGTAGGATAATTAAGATAATCTGAACATATTAAATATATTTAAATCCACTTTATTATTAATGTTCTATTACCTATTGGAAGAAGTCGAATGAAATACAAGTCATTTATAAAATTTTCCATAAGTCCTGAAATGTATTAGTGTGTGTATTTGATAAATAATTTAACTAGATTGGAGATATTATTTGGAAAGGAATTAAAATGACGCCCTCTTAGTTGTCAGGTTCATTAAAAGACAGAAACATTTGTAAGCAACATTTTTGCTTCGTTCTCTAGATTATAGTTACTAGTATTTGCTATTGATATTATGTGTTCATAATCATGTTAGATAGTCCGCTTACCGAAGATTTCTAAGCTATAATGAAGAGCTTTGTTTGCATCAAAATATATATAGCAAGACACATAAGAAACATGAAGATAGTCAATAATATTGAAGAGGGAAACCTAACTCATAAATAGAAGGCGATTAATAAAATAATTAATAAGCCTTGAATAATCTTTACGTGGACTTCCTTCTAAAATAACTTTGCTCTTTGCAAAATTTTGCTGAGCCAGAAAATTACAAAAAATATTTTTATAATTAACTCTAAAGGTACATACATATATTAATATAATTATTATATTAAATGTTCATGGTGCAGTACAAATTAGCATATAAAATATTATTTGGTCAAGTCAATCTTTTGCTTAACAAAATTTTAAGTTCTTTAGTACTTGATTATAATCAGGTAATTTTTTTAAACTTACGCATACCTCTAACATTGATATTATTTTATATGTTATGCTCAACATCCCCATCTCGAAATTCATGTTATGGCTCTAACGAAAACGTGCACGACGCGTTGTGGCAATCACAGAAAGACAGAGAAGTGATTTGTGTCCTGGCTTACACGCTTTACGATCACAACGCGTTTTGGCAATGAACAAAAAAAAATATTAGTTACTTATTCCACCTGACTCGTTTGGGAAAATATGAAATATAATTGGAAGCAATCCGACGGGATCGAGATAGAGTTATGGACATTAAATTTCACAAAGAACAATATCCGTTCTAAGAGCGTAAGACGTCTCTTGTTACTGGAACTATCTTACGACTGGTGAGGGAAATTCAACCATTGTTATATATTGGTTAGAATAACAAAACGTTTCGGAGCGATTTGCTAACTATAAATCACTGTTTCTATTACATTAGACTATACCGGAGAAAATAGAGAAAATGAATTCAGACTTCCTCTGTGAACCAAATTTACATTAGATGATAAAATAAACAGATCGTTAGACTTTCTATTGTTACACCTTTTATTTCTGTTAATATTATATCGATATATATATTATATCGATGAATGTAAAAATATTAATTTATGGACATTTTTATCATTCTAAGTGAACAATATTGAAGACTAATAACTGAGAACTAAATTCGTAAGTAATCTGTTCGAAGCCTATCACATACGAAAAATGAGGAAAATACCATAAAAGTTTTAATTTAAAAATAACAAAAGTTTGTCTAGATCAAAAGGTAATGTTTTTTTTATTACTGAGCTTGTTGCTCAGTAATAAAAAAAACATATTTGACCATCTACTTATTGATTCCAGCTGCCTAACTAACTATAGTATACTAACTATGTATATACATAACACTCAATTTAATACTGTTATGTTCACATGTTATATTTTTTTTGCATAATGAATAAATGATGAAGTTCAGCAATATCTGTACAAAAAAAACTTATGAAGAATAGCAATTAATAATTAATTTAAATTTTGATTATTACAAAATATAGTACCTAAGGTAATTTTATCAAGATTACTTTATATTGTGATATTATATCTATATATTACAAACAGAAAACAAAATCTATTTAGATCAATTATCTTCGTCTTCTTAAGGTGTCTCTCCGACTAGCGAAGGTTGGCAGTCAGTTCCGCATACTTTTCTCTGTCTTTTGCGAGGTGGAAAAAATGGGCAGCACTCGCAATTCCAGTCCACTCTCTCAATTATAATTCAATAATATCCCGGAGACAAGAATATATTATAATGGAAATTTTTAAACATGATAATACATGGGTTCCAGATCAGCTGAAAAGATCAATGTTCAGTTCTTATATAAATATTCATAACAATACTCTCCTTTGTCAATGTAGGAATGTATTTTGTCTTACAATATTATTGTAAACTTTTTCACTTGATTAAAAATTTCGTAAGATATTATTTGCTTTACCTTTTTTGTATTTAATTTTGTATACAAATTATATACGAATTTAAAACAGAACATTATATCATGCCACGACACCACACCACTCGCACTTCTTACTCTAGCTGCCCGAGTCACTAGTTGAAAACAAAAACTAAATATATATTTGTTTACTGTAATTGTATAAACTGGATCATGATTGACTATAATTTTACCTGACTATAAGCTCACCTGACGCTTTAACTAAAGATTTTACTGGGCTTTTCTATCGCACTTTTGGGGAACAACTTTATAAAGCTTTTAAAGTTAACGTTCAACGTCACCGCAATACTTGGTAGGTGCAGAAGACGAAGAATTTCTTTTTATAAATATGTATAGATTTTTGTATGTACGTTTGAAAACTTTCATTTTTTTTAATTTTTCAGGCTTGTTTTCTAAAAAGAATAGATTTTATTATTTGTATTTCAATGTTTGTAAGAATAACAGATGACTTCAGATTTAATAACATATTTTTGATATTAGTGCGTCCTTTGGCTGTATCTTAATAAAAAAGTTCATTTAAATTTAAGATTAACTCCGAAACAGGAATTTCAATACCGGTTTTCATACATTTCAAATCTCGCCAGCTCGAATGTGCTTACAGCAAATAAGTCGCATCAAGAACAAAGTTAGAAGTCCTTTGTCCATTGACAAATTTCCAGCCAAATTCGAAGGAAGTAGTATGGCTCTACTCTCGCATAAACTGGAAATTCGAATAAAAGTTTGTCCAAAATTCTGAGACCGCGAGGAATTCCCACTTTATTCACAATTCTGATCATTTTGAAGTCAAAGTAGAAACTAGAGAATTATTTATAATATGTAGTATAGAATATCAGGAACCTAACTACATGAATATATATATTATAAATAGAATTCATGTTTCACATTAATCACTTTTAATAGATTATATCTATGTTTTATTGATTTTATTTCTAGGAAGAACAATATCTTTCATAGAAAACAGAACAGTCCTCGTCTCTAGCGTGATATTTACAACACATATTTGATCCTTCCAGTTTTTTCTACATTATTTAACTTGTGTACATTTTATTGACCTATTTTATTTCAGTTGTCTTTTTAAATTTCTGTCAACGGCCCTAGTCTACTGAGACAAAAAAAGCGTCTATGATAGATTATGTTCGAAGCAATATTAATATTAAATCAACTGGCGAACTAACATCTTTTGCAATGTTCAAACCAATAGCCCCTAAGTCTAATCCTAACCGTAAACAGTTAATAGATTTTATCAGAAGGATCAACAAACAGGCGACGTGGTCAAAGTTTCTCAATCTACGGTTATTAATCATCAATCATGTGTGAAGGATAAACCCTCTTAAACAATGAAGGGGTCTTGATACGTTCAATAATTAAAATTAAATTTGCAGACAACATTTATACAAAACAATATACCCACACATTATATTTAATATTCTAATTACTTTGCATTGTGCAAATTTTTGTTTATTTTTTTACTTAAATTAAAAAAAAACTTTCACGGTAATATAATCTTGTAAAAGATCTCTTATAGTTGAATTATAGACAGAAAAGCGATGAAAGCAGACCACCTCGAATCAACAGAATATGTTAAAGTTATTTCAAGTTGCGAGTTTTTCAGTCTGGTTTACTTGTTTCGTTCAACAAAGGTTACAACTGCGCGAATGTATGTTTAAAATGTTAAATTTGCTTTTTCAATACACTGGATTCAGAATATAAATATAACAATTTATTTACCATTTTATTATATTGTTATACTGTAAATGTGGAAGCGCTTCGCTTTTTTAATTAAAACCAGAGCACAGTGTTCGTTTATTTGTCCAAGGTAACTGGCAATTGTATGAT
This sequence comes from Danaus melanippus, assembly GCA_010014825.2. NCBI lineage: Eukaryota > Metazoa > Arthropoda > Insecta > Lepidoptera > Nymphalidae > Danaus > Danaus melanippus. Next base: position 249,580 of record JAAAKD020000207.1, read on the forward strand.
TTTTATTAAGGTCGCTTAGGAAAACATTTTAATTGTTTTATCACTTCTATAGACATTCATATTTTAAACCATATCTCTCTCCTCACTCGGACATTCATATTATTTATTTATACTTAGTGTCGTTAACAACAGTTAGTTTCAACTATAAGAAACATTTCCTTGACTAAATCTCGAGTAACAATATATAACATCTATGAATTTATATTATGTATTATTTGATATTAGAATCCGGCAGCCTTGCATACATAGTTCCAGTTGGTACGGAATTAAGACAATGGTGATGTAAAGTACAAGCCGCAGTATTCTATCTAAAAGTAATTTGTCCTTCCGAAATAGTCTATTATAGTTAATGATTTAAGAATAAAAACCGAACAATTTTTTTGTACAGACTTTATAAATATTATATGGCTTTGATACAACAGGAGAAAGTAATGGTAAAAATTTGTTATTAATTAAACAAAAATGTGGAGAAATCCAGAGCTTAGTCATTTCTATTAAACTAATATTGTTCAATAGACCCTTAAAAGTTACTTAATATAATATGTTGTTAAAACAAATGATCGAATGTTTATTTGAGACTTTATTATTTATTATTTATGTAAACAATATCCACTCAAAGTGATATTCAAAGGGAAATAACTTAATTAAGAAGCCATTATGCGAAATAGTATCTCACGGCAGCTATTTTACCGGTCATCGGAATAAAGAACTCGAGGGTACCATTAATACAAAATACTTTAAGTATTTAAGATTCTGGGAAATAATCTTTTGTTTTTTCTTGCTTTGTCTTGTGATGAGCATTCTGCTCAGGGTAATGGACGAAACTGTTTTGTTATAAGATGGCATCTCATCCTAACTTCCTACAGAATATAACTCAGTCATTCGGTTTACCTTGTTATTTTTTAAACTTTCGTGAATCTTCAAATTAGTTATATTTCATATGTAAAACCGGAGTAATAAACATTTTTGATTTGGATAAAGTAGACTTATTTTTCACAGTGATTTTTTTTTTGTTTAGACTTTCATAATATATTAATTTCTATCCGCCGATCATTCGATGTCCTGTATTAACAGTGACATCTGTGATATCTATTGGATATTCAGTAAAATAAAACAAATAATTACAAATATATTAACCTTGCAATCTGACGCTAAGTTTAACAAAACTACAAGAATTTTTGAATAGTTACACAAGAAAAATGCATACAGCTATCGAAAGTTTAAATAGCAATTTTTCATATATATATTATTTATAAAAAACTGTATTTTCTTTTGATTTAGATTTTCTGGAGCAGTGCCGATCCATGATATCAAAACATCACATTTAAAACTGTCTAAGTACGTTTGTGCCCACAAGAGTATAGGTCAAGAGAACTTTAACTGTATGATGATGATTACAAAAGTGTTGAGAAAGGCTTTTAAGAAAAAATATTATAATTTTTTTTAATAATAAATATATATTTTTTAATTTCATTAGCTTCTCATTTAATGTGGGTCAGAGTAAGATTTGAAATTAAGATTCCCTAAAGTAAGTATTAAATCAAATTATTGAACTAAATTTAGCTGTAAAGTTAATTCACTCAGAACAATCATCATAAATACGTCAGTGTCATTCGGTTTGCCTCATCGTGATAGATGATGTCACTGACGAATGATGTCACATTCCCATGTAGGGTTTAAGGTAAATATTCAAAGGTTTCTTATTAACTGGAAAGATATATTAGTTACGAGTAAAAATAAACCAATGCAACGTATTGATAAGACTTGCAAACAACAAAGTAGCTCATAAAATATCAAAATAAGAAATTATAGTTGAAAACATTAGAAACTATCGTCTGTGATATGGAATAAACAAGTTCATTAATCATGTTGAAGTAAATATTGTTGGTTGTTTGTTTGTTTCTTTGTTATTATTATAACGAATTATCAATAGTTGTCATCGTCTTAATGTTGACGTGTGAAAAGTTTATGATAAAAACCTAACCAATAATAATAAGAAGTGACACAATGGATCTTCAACGCTCGTAGTGCTCCCAAATTTAATGTATCTCGATTCGTTAACAAATAACTTAGCCACTGGAACAACAAAGTTAGAAGTGCTTTGTGCTTTTGTGACTTCACTGCAATTGATAGCAATAGGAACATGCTCTACTAGTGAATTTGGAAAGTTCATCATAGCAATCCTTTACCGAAACAACACCGAACAAAGTCCCCTTATTATAAAATGAACACTGGAATAACTCAAAATCACGAATGAATTTATCACCATTGCAATGTTCCACTTACATAAGCCAAAATCACGAACAACACAATATACATGTCATTATTATTAACTTCTACCATAGTTTCAAAACTACACTATAATAGTTGTAATAACTATGCCCTGAAAGGTCCGTTGTAATGTATTGGACCTAGAAACCAGGAAACTTCTGAACCTAATCCTTCGTATAGACGATATCAGGATTGTTATTGGATCGTGCTCGTCTAGACCAGAATTAGTTATAATAATTTTAAATGAAAAATTTGTTTATTGAAATTAAATTTAAAAAGAAGTAAGTTAATTAAAAACCCATTATGGAAAGTAGGACCCCGAGGTAGTAATTTCAGAAGCCATTAGAGTAACAAAGAGTCCTTGGAATGGAATTATTTTAAGCCAAGAGATAACAAGCTCAATCTTTGTAATTTTTTTTTATTTAAAATAAGCATTTTTTTATTCGCATTACCATATATCAGATTTTACTTGTGACTTCGTTCGCGTCCTTGAACATTTTGGAATAAATTGAGTATATGCGTTATTTAAGTCAAATAATGATACGAGACATACAATCAAATCTGTTCAGTTTTTATGATTGATTGGTAATGACAATTTTTTTACTACACAGTAGTGGTAAAACGCATTGAAGTTTCAATCAGGTGGCAAGTTTATATAAGAAAGATATATTATAAAATAAGAAAAATCTGTTTATTAATATAACTTCATACAAACACTAGTGGAAAAAATTTTGTAATAAGATCGCCTTATGCAAATCGTGACGTCAATAAATAAAATTCTTGTAGATACTAGCCTTATATAGTTTTATTTCGCTTCAGCTTTCATTTTGCACTTTTAATTGAGTTAGTTTAACTTGGTTAGTTTTAGGCATTAGTAAACTATAACAATTCATCATATTAGTAAATAGACAGGATTGATAAAGAAACGCACTTCGATATGTGGATTTTACTACTGACAAATTAGTGACACTATACTCACAAGTTATACCCATACATAATTATTTGCATCTCCACATTCACACTACAGAAAATCAAATTCAGATTTGAGTAAATCCTTCGTCTGATAGATAAAATAACAGAGCTATTTATAGCTAATTGTAATCAACAACACACCGTCATCGATGTTCCGCTGTAATTTCTCGAATCTTCTTCTTCTACCTGGCAATTTCCCAGCTTTAGCCAGGGTCTGCCTTACGTGTTGTGAATAGTTTTGGCTATTTGTTTTTACGACCGGCCGCCTGCCTGACATCAACCCTCTTTGGGAATGCATTAATCAGTGACGTCTAAATACTCTTAGAGAGTACATATGACTCGGAAAAATCACATTGGTACTTGCCAGGCTCGAACCCGCGCCCTCATGCATGAGAGGCGGGCTTTTTAACCACTAGGCCACCACTGACTTAATTTCTTGAATATTCCTGGTAAATGATCAGTATGCTAGAGTAAAGCACGACCGTTATACAAATATAAGATGCCTATAAAAAAAAAACAGGTTAATTCACAAGAGACTTACCACCTTATCAGCTGAATTACTTCAAAATTTTTGACCTAGTTGACTGAATCCTAAAAAAATACTGGTCCTTACTATGTATTTTTTTTTTAAAGATGCTTGTTATTTCGATAACAAGTATTTTAACTCCGTCTTCGAACTTAGACATATACATTGAACTTAATGGGTAGTTTTATAATATTAGTAGGCCTCGCACTCTGCCCTAAAGTATACATGAGACACACTAAATGTATTAATATTGTAAATGCGTTTCAAATTCATGAATAGAGCCTTAAGCTAACATTAGATGAAGTTGAAAGATATATACATATATATATAGTGCATATACAGGGGAGGGAACCAGACGCAATCGATGAATGAAAAACATTAACGTCACAGATCGTAAATCAATATCAGATTACACACTTGTTGATTACCTGGACATTAACAGTTCTAGTAACGTCATTCTACTGATAAGGGTTTATTAAATGAGTACTTAAATGCTTTATTATATATTACGACTATGACGTCGTTAGTAAATAAAGGTATATATTTCAAGAATACGAAACAAAATTCATACATGTTAACAAAGACAAAACAAGAGAATAATATGGAATACATCTCAGTTCAATTTTGAAGTTTCGAATAAAATAAGATAATAGAAGTCTTTTGTTTCGATAACTTATTCAAATATATAGAAAATAGAGGCGAGTAACAGAAAGTCACACAGGCAATGTAAAAAATACGAATTAATTTTCTCAATTGACTTAACCAAGGGTATTTTTGTAATATTTTATACCAAAGGCGCAAGAAACTTATATTTCTTTGTTTGTAGTTAAGAATATTTCTAGATGGATTGGTCTTATCTAAAATATATCAACTTTGGATGAAAGTGATTGACACGAGTACCAAAGCCTTCCCGTTAACTCGCCGGAAAGGGTATATTATTTCATTTCTCCTTTTACTTAAAAATCTCTTAAAATGGCTAGCGATAGGAAGAATATGTACTTTCTTGTAAATAAAGATAAAGGATTTTCTAGAGAAAGGTCATTTAACTTGTGAAATGAAAATAACGTAATAATATAGAGTACAGTCAACAAAAAAATCTAGGTATAACAGGTAAATGTCATGAACTCCAAAATAAGGAAAGTGGAATTTAACAATAAAAGTTTCAATGGAAAAGAATTTAAATATGGACACTTCACTTGCAATAGACTTTTTTAAACATGACCTTGAATGCTGTTAGAATATGACATAAAAGAAATAAGTGTCCATATTATTTAATGGATGTATTACCTTTAATTATTATCAATAAACAATAGTAAATAGGTAAGGCTGCTCAGTTTCCCATGACTTCCAATTTTAATATCCAATCCGATTATAAAATGATGATGCATCAAACAAATGCTAATAAACATTGAGTTACAGCTTAATTCTCTGGTGTAAAATATTTGTTCGGTACGTTTTTATGTGAGCCTTAAAAATTTATCCTTGGATTTACGAGCTGAGAGCATCAAAGTAGAGCTGGCTTGGGAATGATTTAAAGGGACAATGTCCTAACAGAGATTGGACATTAAAGATAACAATTTATTGTGAGAATACTTCTAAACGTTGCCAGGCTCAGAGTCGGAAGACTCTTATAGTTTTATGAACTATGTATTACGTCATTGATACAAGTTCATTAAAAGGTCAAATGTTTACTTATAAACTGTAATTACATTTTGTGCGAAGAGGATTAAAGGGTTCAATTAATTCTATTACGCATGAACGGTATAGGGATAGCGAAAGCTTCATCTGATTAAAATTTGAATGTTGATTTCCCTATCCTGGATAAAAGCTGTTAAAACGGAGTTTTGACATTTATTAATATTAATAAACAAAATTCAGTATTACTCTGAAAGGTTGTATTGAATTATGTTTTTAAAATATTCAACGCAAGCTAAAAGATAAATTTGGATTTATTTAATCTTATTACTGTACCTGTAATTCATAACTAATTGTCACTGTGACTCGGTTAAAAACGTTCCAATTAAGGAATACTATAAATTTACGTTAAATAGGAGGAAGTTTCGATTTAGTATAATAAAATGGAAAGGAACTTGCTGAGCGGATTAACAGTTCACTTAAACACTTAACTCTGCTTTGAGAGAGGGGATAGAGGACGTACTAGAGAGCGTACTAGTGCCCGCTACAAAACATTAGTTTTAAAAATCCTTATAACTTACTTCCAATGAAAATTTACAATATATATGCTTCACGCAATTATCCATCAGCGCCTAATAAAGTACATGTAAGTCGAAATTTTAAGAATAAACTGTGCATGTCGAGAAATATGTTTTAATGTCTACCGGTTTCGTTTGTAGGAATGATGAATATTATAAGGAATCATCAAATCTTAATTTTCTCCCAAGGTAACTCGTAATCAAATTTCTCAGAACTGAAACCTTCTCTCAATCTCTGGTAGTCTCAGGGAGAACACCTTGTTTATTATGATTCTTGTAATTTCAATAATGCAATAGCAAGTTTATAAATATAGAGTTGTTATATACGATATTCATAACTAGAGCAATTGAATAGTCTCAAACAAAAGTTTCTATTGTAATAAAAACAATGTAACGAATATTTACAATTAATTAATTTGTTGCTGGGTCTATTATCAAACTGATTCTTAATTTTCAAGATTATTCTCACTTAACAAACTCTGAAAAATTATAAATTTATTGAAGTTTTGCAGTTTACAGAATTTTTTTAAGCATTATAAAAAATTTACGCAGTATGTCGAATGCTTACTGTAATTATTTCCAATCGTCTTTTAAACATATTCGTGTCTGTATCTGGCGCTTTAATAAAATGTAAAATCTATCTCTAAGACCGGTAAAACGTGACTCTAAAATATGGATGAAAATTGTCGAAGGAAGATACAAATTACATGACTCACTATCAAATCTAAATCTATCTGACTTTGACTCTGAAAGGCTAGTATCCTGAGAGTTTCAAACTAGTGTTTCGTCTTTCTAACTACCATCTCTTAAATTTTATTTTATTCACTATGACTCGACGAAAGCTTAACTCGTAAATGCTGAATTATTAGATCTTTTTTATAAATACTAATCTCCAATAATGTACTGAAGCCCTTAACAAGGTTTGACAACATTTTGCAGAAATTGTTGTTATTAAAATATGTCTTCGTGTTTCTGAGAACCTTGATGTGAACTAAGTTACCATACTTACTGGAACTAGTACTAAAAAAAGACCCGAAGAACCTAATTTCCAGTTTTTAATCAAATCTTTACCCTGAAAGATTACGGAATGTCAATTGTTCGGCAGTTAAGAACGCGGTACAACCAGAAGACAAAAGATCTTCTCAGTGACTGATGAGACTTTGCTGAAATAGATCTCAGGATTTTGTGGTGCTTATATGTATAGCTTTAGGGAACAACGATAAAAACCTGTCAATTTCACGTAACAAGCTCAAGCTTTCTGCAAGCTCGCGCTTTATGATTAGCTGTCCGTTATTGTATTGGTTGCCCATGTGAACCAACAACATTCAATTGCAGGAATTGTTCAGGGGTTTGTAATCACTACAACTCTATTTTTGCATCACATTAACTGTAAGCTATTTCCAGGTATTTTTCATTACACAGAGGGATATCATTGTAACTTACTTGTTTAAATCTTGTTTCAGTGATTGTCGGTATAATTTAGAATTGAAATGAGAAGCAAAAGTAGAGCGTGTTAATATAAGACTCCCAAAAGACTCCCACTGTTGTGTTGCCAGACTTGTTTAATTTAACGTCACCAAACCATAATTTTTTGTTTCAACTGCCTACAACAGTGTGTATGAATCTTCTTTTCCATTCTATATTCAGATATGAAATGATAAGGTAGCACAAAAGTCAGACAAATTTTATAGTCCTTATCACTGACTAGTACTGTAAAGGATTTTTAAGAAAGTTTTCTATAAAAACTATTTAATATTGGTAAAATTTTCTTTTTAAAATATAAATTAAGATCAATTGATGTCGTGAATATCTGATCTAGTTTTGTACAAGAAAGATCAGATATTTTTGTAACAATGTTAGTAAATTGTTGAGAACGGTTTAAAATTAAATTTTTTCTGGATACTTTTCCCACAAAGACGGGACGGTAGGATACCCAAAGAAATCGCTTTTATTTAATTTTTGCAAATTGAATTCGGCCTTGCTTTGGATACACTGTTAAAATTCACAAAAGAGGGAGATTAAAAGTTTGCTTTAAAGAGAGAAGCATTTATATTGTAATTTGTTAAACAAAATAAATTAAAAAATTCTACGTTACAGTCGAACCTTCAAGACGGCCACCGTTTGTAAGCCTGGAAACAATTGAAGATGTATCAGAGTAAAATAAAACTGTTTGTTATATAATTCAAACTTTTTAGTAACAAAACTGTGGTAAATTATATACTTAGTAATAAATACTTTGAGCTTTAACAAAAAAAATCAATTTCTTTAGTACATTACTAAAGAAATTGTTTTTATATAACAGTTGTATTTTATTATTATCTTATTGGATACGATCTTTCAAGTTATCTATTTTCCAAAGATTTGGATATTTTCAAGTTAATTTTTTATTACAAATACATAAATTCTAAGATAATATAGGTAGATGTTGGCTGGCTTTAAGCCAGACTTCGCTATCGAAGACAATACAAATATTGTTTCTTATAAATTGATAAGAGTAACAAGTATATTATGCTTCACTTAGAATTTGTTCGACGTTTATGATATTTATTAAAGTTCCATAAATAATAATAGTTATGGGTTCATAATCTAGTGTATTTTGTATGGGTTTCCATAATAATAGTTTGGTATATAATAACATAAAAGTAGTTTCGTGTCAATAGTTTATTTGTATTCCAATTTGTCAACGTAAGTGCTTTAAACGGATGCCTGAAACAATTACGAAAAGCGCTTTAAGCGCTTTTACTTTGTGATTACAAAAAAAAAACATCTTTACCTTAATTTAAATTTGCTGACACGAAAGTTTCTCTTGAAAGACTCATTTAACTTTAAGTTAAAGTTTTTAATTTAAGCTTTAAGTCTGTAAAGTAAAATGAATTTATTTATGAACTTTATAATTTTGTGTAATCAAACTCATTCAAAATCCAACCGGTCCATTTAACTAAGATCAATTAACGAAGGTGTTCACAAAGCTTCATTGAAATGTCAATACTATAACGCAATCTCATTTAACATTTTGTTTTCTTTATATCCGCAGTTTCGTAGGTTATCATTGAAGCTAATACAATGTTTTATTGCACTTAAAAATACATATACATCTAGACATTTTCCTCACAGTAATAGGGAATACACGCATGGAAATTATTTTAGATTTTAATATTATAAAACCAGAAGCATTTCAATCTTACAATTCAAATTCTACTAGCTGTAGAGGTCAAACATGCAACGACTGAACAGAGACCGTCCAGATCACGGTAATTGTACACCGCCGCTTAGAACACATAAAAATGTTATTATACGATGAGGAAATGAAGTTTTGTACGGCTTTCTTCAGAACTGAATATGAAAATTGAGTACTGTAAGATGATAACCGTCGTGTTTATCTTAAAATCGTAAATACAATTTCAGAAATACATGACTATAAAATATTATAAAAAAAAATAAAATTCCATCAGATCAATTAATGAAATGGGCCTCTGTAGTACTAATTTTAAACATAGAAACGTGTTTTCTTCCCCTTTTAGTGACATGGTAACTAAAAAGACTGCTTCCTAAGACACAATCCACCCCGTAATAATCGTACACTACTAAGTCTTTATCCTATATTTCACCAGCTAATAGCGATCATTCAATGAGTTTTTCTGTGACACAGATCATAGGAATAATATTCTATCAGGTAATCTGAATCTAGTTCGTGTCCTTTAAATTTTATAATGGAAATTTAAAATAAACATTTTCTCAATTGATTGATATTTCTAATCCCACCTCTCGTACCTCAAAGGGTTGTGTTACAGATTTGTAAATCAAACCACTAGTTTCAATATAACTGTACATAAGCTTACATAATTTTTTCTTTCCCTACAATATACCATGCTCTATGAATATACATTTAAGGTCACCTGGGACTGGACGTGTTTGATTGCAGATAAAACCGCAAGTGCATAACAAGATAGTGGTAATTAGTTCGAGGTCGGTATCTCTGTAAACAGTCCATTATCCAACATCACAGTACTGATTAGTGGTACGTGATTATGTTACTGATGTTATCAGATTGCAGTCCAAGAGATGCCATTACTATTATTTAATCCAAACAGTTCTATGTCTGTATACTTGTGTGTTTTTGCTTTGCAGTTACTCAGAAATTACTGAAACATTAGGTATTCATTTTTATATACTTATGTATATGGAGTTATCGTGTTCGAATCACGATCAGGCTAATTTTGCCTTTCTTCTAATCATCACAAATGTAATAGAAAATACCAAGTATTAAAAAAAATCAAAGGAAATTCTTTGGAATAGGCAATGAATTACTTTTTTGTTATATTTAGACGATTCAATCTGGAACACATTCTGTTCCTTTATTGTCATCCAACATTTACACGTTTACATATAAGAGGAGTATATCAGAGTGTTATAATATTTCTTTAAACATAAAAAATACACTAACGAAGCATACGTAAAAAAAACAGTTAACAAAATACTTGGAGTAATAGCAGACTGTGTGTTAAAGTAAACATTGTAGGTCCTCTATCAAGTTTTGTGGATAAAACAAAAATTAACATTGTCAATTGTTTTGAGAATCCTCGTGAGAAACGGTATAATTAAACCCTACAATGGATGTCTTTGACTTCAACTCTATTAAAAACATTATATTTAGAAGTACCAGGTGTCAATAAGATATTAAGTGGAAAATTTAACATGCTTCTAACCCTTGTCGTGAAAACATGGCTGTTATTAGTTTGAGGTTGATCTCTGTATTGTGTGTCTGTTTGTATCTGTCTGTCACTAAGTCGCTCTCAAACGGATTGCGATAGTTATTAGCTATGTTTTGTTTACGTCGGTCTACTGGTATAAGAGTATCAGCTATTTTCCAACATGATGGAAAACATTTTTGTAATATGACGACTCGCCAGTATGGTTGAATGAATTAAAATTCTATACGATTTAGTAATGCGATATAATTACTATGTATAGTTGTTAGTTTCTTTCAGATGGTTAAAAAAATGGTTATAGGAACCTAAACTTCATTAAAATAAGATTGCTTGGGATTTGTTTTTTTATGTACTATATTTTCCTGTTTAAATGGTCCTAACTGTAGAAAAAAAAAGTACCAGACAGATACATCGGGTACAAAAAGAGATTTCATTAAGTCTCTGTTAAGGAAAATAAGAGAGAAAATGAGAAATAAGCTGTTAAAGTTATTGTTCGGTAAAAATAACACACCTGTAACACAAGGAAACAACCGGCTATCATGTGTAAATAATGCATATATAGTCTCTGCTGCTTCTTCTTTTACCGAAAGGATTCATTTATTGGCACTAATTACACTAAATTAACAAGTATATTAAAGCTACATAATTTAAGTAGTTTTTAAATATGTTATCATAATTTTTGTAAAATATAAATTGCATGCATTCTTTCCATCTATTTTCTTAATACAAAAATACACAAAGAAAACTTTTTAGCTCTTCTCTTGACTACACAAAATTTGTGCAATTTTTCCATACAAACCTCCCACTAGCGAGCTGGGGAGTATTCAAGTGCGTTGTAAACATGTCAGTACATCTGAGAGTCTATAAACGAAATATTTTATTATTTATTAAGAGTTATATTCAACAGGCTCTTAAAAATATCTTGATAATTAATTTCTTTAAACATGTGTATTTACTCAGTATTTAACTGTTGAATGACAGCTATTCAATCAAGCTAACTTCCTACTGATGTATTTGGAATCTTGTTTCGAAGATGCTTCATTTAAAATGCAATATAATATGGATAAATAATATGTTTGTAAACTTTACAATCATTATAAATTACAAGACATCTCCGTTTTATATTTAAAGTAGCGGTCTTAGCTTAACTTAATATTATTTTATTATCTGCAACGTGTATTAATTCCAGAATATTCATATATAACGTTCCCATATATATTTGTTGGACTGAACCTTAACACTTCTTTCGACCAAATAATCCCCATACTCACTTCGTGTAAGGAGTGTCATCAAATATTTTAGGAGCTACGTGAGTCCGATGTTTGTCCTTAAGACAAACTTTACGAGTTCTCAAAGTCGTAGCAGTATTGGCATGCTTTAGAGCGTAATGTTCAAAACATTTCCTTGGAAACTAAAATTCACGATAATTTCTATTACAACTTCCATGTTTTAGAATACATGTTAATAATTTACTTAACTATGGTATCATATGTTGTTCGTTCAAATTCCTTGTTTCAATACAGATATAAACTAACCCTTTTCTTATAAAACAGCTGTAATTACTTCTATTACGGTATTTCTTCATTGTGCAAACGACAACAAAACCTTCACATAATTCTGGACACTTATTCAAATTCATGCGTCAAATTCTCATCAAGGTAAACGTTAATAATATAACAAATAAGCTCATTTGAAAGACTTATAACATTGTATTTGTATTGTATAATATATTGTCTTGTTGAGACCTCGAAAATAGACAAGAAAAATAACTCACGTGCGTTTCTTTCACTCGATCGAAGAGTTCTGTCTTTCACTCGTTCAAGAGACCAGTCGTAGTAGTAGTGGATATAAATAATAAAACTCTATTAAATGCGCGAAACAACCGGTCAGAGCGTATACAGGTACCTAAGTAAAATAACAGATAAGTTAAATGTACGCAGTTGTAACAAGCACTCCGTGTCGATGTTGAAAATCAACTGCTTTGACGTTATCGTGGTGATATGAGCAATTGTTAAAACTGTTACAATTGAGACCATACTAAATGTCGTCTTAACATCAAGTATATTCCTTACACACTAAAATTTCATCAATATCGAAATTGTTATATTATTGTTTGTACGTACATATATTATAATGTTTTATATTTAACATGCTTAACGTAACAAGAGCAGCGATCAAAGCCTACACGAAGGTCGTTTTTAAATATCTACAGGGTATTGAGCAGTATAAACTACATACACACAGTCTACATGCAGCCTCTGTGTTTTAAAAATATTTATCATTTAATGTAAAGGTCGACTAAAAGTTAAATTAATTGATCAAGAAATCTCATTTATTTAATTTTACACTCTTTACTCCGAACTGTGTCGATGAATAGAGATAATTTTTAAAAAGCATCTGCAGTGTTGAAATGATGAAATATATTTTAATTTAAAATACATACATGTGAGTACGAATGTTAATTTGATGCGGTAATTATACTTTTTGATTGTATGTTAATGGTAATAACTCGAAAATTGCTTGGTCTTTTTATTAAGTGGAATAAAAATTTTCCACTGTTTGCAAATTTAAAAGTGTACACAAGCAACCTTTACTTTGTAAAAATTATATAATCACTAGTTCTTTGTACAACTATGAAAACGTTGCTTATAATTGAATAAAAATTGGAATATAATAAAGTAGAAATACCTTAAAATATCACCTGTAGTTCCTGTTGTCTTCGCTACTGACACCCTTTTTAAAAACATGAAAATACAAAAGAAAAGGAAAAATATTCCATTGAAATTTATTTTTATTATCAACACCTACTCAAGCTTATCAAAGCAGAAAATTTTATATATAATTTTTATGTCGTTTCATTGAAAATATATATTTTTTAGTTTAGTGCGTTTTTGTGATTCTGTTAAATGTTTATTTTAAGATTATATTATTCTAATAAGATAATAGAACGCCACTGATTAAGAATTAGAAGAAGGACGATTTGCTAATTCCCTGTGTATGGATCTTGTACTTATTTGACGATACTAGTAACATGTATTTTAAACTATAGTTGTGTTGTTTTCATTGTGTTTCTTTCCTCTCTATTTTAAGTTTTGCCTTACGATAATTTCTTCGACTCTTACTGAGAGAACTGGTAGACTATATGTAGTTACACCTAATACATCCTAATATATTATGTAAAGATCTTAGGAAACTTGTTGTTAAAGGAATTAAAGAAGAACTATCCCAAAATTAAGTTAAAACGTGTATAAGTATTAGTAATTTTGGCAGGAATGTTACGTGTCGCTAAATAAATCGTTGCTAGGATTTTTATGTATTCTTTTATAAGCGTATATAAATTAACACAAAAACAGACGAAGCTGTCGGAAGAAGCCTGTATGCGATAAGAATAACTTGGAAAAACAATAAAGTTGAACGTATTGTATCCAAATCTATTTTAATAAAGGAAAGCTTATTAAGATGACCTACGAGTATATCGGTTGGTTACTGTATGAAATATAGGAATCATCTTACATGTTTTAGTTGTTTTGGTGTTCCTCTTACAGGGTATAAAAATGTGACATAAATGGAAAAGAGTGTAAAATTTTGATAAAAAATTTACAGGCCCATTGACAACTTTTGAACTAGTTTAAATCGGTAGTGACTTTTATCAGCACATTTTAAAATGTTTGAATATTTATACAGTTTGACTCTTTCGGTAACATTTCTATGCTGAAACCCAGATAGTAATCAAATGAAAAGTAACTAAGAGTATTTTCATTGATTTCTGTTTGGTTGTAAAAAAAACCTTGTTCTGTAACTAAAAAGTATTATTGGGGAGCTTATTTTTTTTATATTTTAAAATTCACAATTTTTAAGATAAATTGCACTAATCGATCTTATCAAGCAAGGGATTAAAATTTTACTGCCAGAGTCTTTGTTACTTAAACGGCCTCCAAAATTACTATCAAGAGGTCCCACTTTACATAATGGGTTTTTAATTAACTCACTTCCTTTTGAATGTCATTTTCAAAGACATCTTTGTTACAGAAAACGAAAAAGAAGCTGTTGACGAGAGTAAAATTTAATTTGGCAATGTCATAAAATATATATTTGTTATATATAATACCTTTGATTATTAAATGACTTGTATAAATATGACTAAATACATTGTATTGAATATTTCAGTAACATTGTAGCTTGTTTGTCTCCAGTATATGTTTTAGTTTTATTTTATGACCATCATTAGTGGTAACACACAGAGGTAACACGATTATGCAGTGAATAACTTATGACACATATCATTACCAGTTATCAGGACACGGTAATCATCAGGCATCGGCCGCAACAAAGTCGCCCGAAATGAATAAATCAAACTTTTGAAATAAAAAAACAAAATTTTTAATTTATTATCACAAACTCGTTTATTTCGTATATTCGAGAATTGTAATGTGGTTGAACTTAATAACAATAATTCTTA
Source organism: Danaus melanippus (assembly GCA_010014825.2). Lineage (NCBI taxonomy): Eukaryota > Metazoa > Arthropoda > Insecta > Lepidoptera > Nymphalidae > Danaus > Danaus melanippus. The sequence goes on from JAAAKD020000207.1 coordinate 264,730, forward strand.
TAAGTTATCTTAGATTCTACAAGGATATTTAAGCATTTATTTCGCTTCTTGTGGTAATGATAGAGACTGCAGTAACTCAAAAGTTATGGTTATCACTGTGTCCTCACAGTATATTTACATGGAATAGTTTGAATTCAGTTTATTATCATTAGTATGTCTGTAAATCAACTCTCAAAGTATTTCTGACCGTTATTTAGACCTAGTCAATATCTGTTTCCAGAAGTTGTTATTGGCTTCTGATTGGTGAACTATGTTATTTACTCGCCCTCAACTTAAACTAATTCTTGAGTCTTTAGGTCAGAAGTTGCTTTTAGTAAATATCTGATACTAAAAGTTGACTTCTAACCATGTTTATTTAGATAGAAATCTTGTTGCAAATAATTTGGTAAATGTAAGGAGTAATTTCAATATTTTTCTTAAAAATCCACAAATATTTCTCATCACTTTTCAACTTGCATATAGACCTTTTGACCTTTTAGACCTTTTTCAAGTTTTCTGAAAGTTAAAGAAGATACTCGCACAAGAGAAGAGATAGAGGAAGACGTGACTTTTACTGACACAACATTTTTTCTACTTTTAGGGAACTAACTCTTTTAAATATTTCGTTCAGGAGTCACGGGGAGGAGGGCTGGGGGTACAGCCCTGGGAGTCAGACGGTCATAGATCTGGCAAAAGGCCGCCCGTGGCTGTCTTGGGGGGGAGGGCTAACTCGGGTCTCTCCAGAGGCCTGAGTACGCTTGTGGTCGATCGGTTTCGGCTCTGTCTGCGATTCTGAGTCTGCGACCCTCTCACGATTAAGCAAGCCCGCCAGGCCGGGGACGCTCCTGGTCACTTGGAGTGAGCCCTCGGGGGGGGGGGGGCGTTCGCGGCCCGCCGTCGGATCGTCGCGGATGCATGCTTCGACGATTCTCGTGGCGATCCACTTGGCGGCAACGGAGAGTGACCGCTGGTGTTTTAGTGGGTAGCATGGGCCCTTCTGGCCCGTGAATCCCACATAACCGCCTCCGTCTCCCCTTGACGGAGGTGTAGGTATAAAACCTTTCAAATAAGAATCTAACTTCTCTTTACACTTGTGATGTAAATTCAATTTGTTAGGACAGTACACTATTTAGGATTCCCAAAGTTATTCCCAAAGAGGGTTGATGTCAGACAGGCGACCGGTCGTAAAAACAATTAGCCAAAACTATTCACAACATGTAAGGCAGACCCTGGTTAAAGCTGGGAAATTGCCAGGTAGAAGAAGAATAAGGACAGTACACTATTTAGAATATTTGTTAAAAAATTAAAATTAATTTGTTAAAAATTTTTCTTAATTCAGTAGATTCCAGAGTTCGGATTAATTTTAACGTACATTCATCACGATATTGAAAAGCGTTCCCAGATAAAATTCATCGTGCACCGAGCAAGCAAATATTTGAAATAATCCGACATTGCCACCATATACTATATTTTTCATTTCTTTGTTTATTTTGATAGATATATTTTTATATTTACGGAGAACATACAAATCGCGGCAAATATTCTAGCTGTCAATATTTTTATGTTTGAAGTATGATCACTATTTAATAACCATTTACTCTCAAGTCATGTATTATTTAATAGAGTATAATTTTCTTGTGATAATTACATTCAGCTCCCAATTTCCAACTTCAAAAAATAGTAATATTAGTTACCCTACCCGTTACACTCTCTTCAAATAAAAATAATTTCTCATATTAATTTCAATTATTTAAAGTTCATATGGACACAGTCACGGTCTCCAACCTATACACTTAATCAATTACAGGTGTCTTTTACAGTCGATCTTGAATAAGGATATGCATTAATGGCAGTAAACTACAGCTACTTAAATTTAACTTATATATATTTCTGGTTGTGACACATATTTCATAAACAGTAAAATCATACGATGTATTTATATATGTACTTGTATTCTTTACGCTTTTGTGTTTTCTACATTCACCATATATAACCTACACCCTTTCAACCTCACATTCATTGTTTTCTTAAATGTTTTAAATGTTCTTTCTAAACATTTAAATTTTTAATTTACATTTAAATATCATGTACAAAGAGTGTTCTTCATATAATTTATCACGTCGCACTCGTCTTCATCAAACTGTGTTTTATCTACATGTTACATTCAACCGGTTTTCGTTTCTGAACTGATTAACCAGAAATTATTCGTAAGGTTTCATAATACAACACTTTCATGTGAACATATTTACTTTAAAAAAATCTTTCAAACGTTCTTGTTTTGTTTAGGAACATGGAGTCTCATATAATTTATATTTTAACATTTAAGATGAATGTAAAAAAAGAATTAGCGTATGATTGTCAATATTTTTTTTATTTTTATGATTTAACATTTTCTAGCAATCTCACCATGCCCCACAGTCTATACGTAATCATCCGTAAGTATTAAACCCTTGAATTAAATTTAAAACAGAAACCATGGAACAACAAATTCACAAATTCAAGTGAGGGCGCAATAGCTTAGTGAGTAAAACGACTTGACAGTGTCACTGTACGCTGGGTTCAAATACTGTTCGTGTCAATTGATATCAGACTCTTTAAATTTTATCTTAATAAAAATATTAGCTTAAAATTTCCTTCATGTTAAAAACCTATTAATGAATCATCATACTTTGAAATAATATTTTATAAAACACACAGCATTCGATGATACATGGTACAACTATTATGTCTGTATGTAAATGATAAAAACGACAGTTTTGGTCTACTTACGTCAAAATCGATATACGAAAGACAAAAAAAAACATTATTTTATTTAATTTACAATTTTTATGACAAAATTATTTGTCCACCGTAATTTTACGTGATATTCTTTATGAACCACTTATACCCATAACACAATACCTACATATAAACATGTATAAACTATAAAATATAAGTGACAAATATCAACTAGAAACAGGATGAATTGTTGAAATTTAAATAACAAAATAGGGTGGGATCTGGTATAATAAAATGGAAAGGAACTTGCTGAGCGGATTAACAGTGCACTTAAACACTTAACTCTGCTTTGAGAGAGGGGATAGAGGACGTACATATAAGAGAGAAACCCGTGATTGATACCAACATATGTATATGTACATATATAGAGTAACACGGGATGAAAATACCTCCGCATGATATACTCTTAGGAAATACAAATAATTCCTGTTTATATTATATCGTTAAAATAAACTATTTCAACAAATATTGTTCGATATAGTAAGTGAACAGTAATATATAAAAAGAACAGCAGTGTAAGTTTTAATTGTTCGTCAGTTAATATTGAAAATACTTAAAAAGATATATATTACTTTCCTTAGTTACTAAACAATTACATACACGTACAGTTCATATAATTATGGAATAAAAAAATCCTATTTTCCAGGCTTCTTGGACTGTATACCTGAACATCTTTGAAATAAAAGACATGAATGACATTTGAAATTCGACTTTATAAATAGACGTCCTTTATGATATATGTACCTACACATATTGTTAAAAACGATGTTACTGAGTATATTATATTAATAATAAAACTAGTCCATTAATAAATCTATCCTTGGGATGTATGCTTCGTAAAGATTGTAAGGAGGCTACAATGTATATAAGATACAAAAGCAGCGTACTGATCACGTACTGCGTTCAGAGAATTGGTGGAACAAGTGACCTCAATACATAATGAGCGTCACGTTTCGGTAATAATACCATTTACATTATATCCTTACTTGAGTTAACACGAGTTACATAATTAAATCATTACTATATCAATTTTATTTTCAACATTTTATCTCGAGCCTACAATCGCCAATTAGATGGGGAAAAATACTTCAAACTTAGACCCAAATAGCTGTCAATAAACGTGACAATTGTAATTAATCTTATTATGACTACCATTAAATAAAAAAAAATAAAATAACCTTACTAAATATAATTAATAAAACAGTTATAACTCTGTAACTCGTTAATATGAGATCTACAGCTTTCGAATATATTTTTTAATCCTCAATTTTTTTTCCTCACAGATATTTGTTCTCTCTTTATTGTTTTATTAAACTTATGATTTATTTAATATTATACATATTTATAAACAGTGAAAATTTATCCTAAGTTTAGCCTGGCAACGTTTAGAAGTATTCTCACAATAAATTGTTATCTTTAATGTCCAATCTCTGTTAGGACATTGTCCCTTTAAATCATTCCCAAGCCAGCTCTACTTTGATGCTCTCAGCTCGTAAATTTTCAAAGCTGAGATAAAAGTGTTGCGTACAATATCGCTGCATCGTAATTTTTCTGAAACTCTTCATTTGACGATTTATTTTTTTATGCCTTTAAGAATATTTCGGAATTAATATATTTTTAACATGTTTTCTTTTTTATCATATTCCACTAAACTGTGCCCCATTCTCAATTAATTCCTTCGCTCTTTAGTTACAGCAACCTCAAAAATATTATTATTTAAAATTAAAACAATTAATTTAAAAAAATGTATGCATTTAATATTAGTTCGTTTGTTTTTTTTTAACATAACGACACTTTGTAACTGTTCTATTTAGGCCTCAAACGGCCACTTTTTTCGAAATGTGAATTGTTTTATTTACTGGTCCAATGCAATTGAGATGAAAACTTGCTATAGGAATCTTTTTTTTTCACTATTAACTAATATAATGAAATGAAACTGCATACTTATGACATATAAGAGCTTAATTAATACAAAAAAATCTCAACATTTTAGTTTTAAAAAACGTATCACTCATTTATAAATACGGATTGTAACAAATTTTTGACGAAAAACTTTTTAATTTGATAGATTTCGGCTCTACCGTAAAGGAACATCACACGCACACAGGATTTAGTGGAATTATTTTTAAAGGCAATTAAGAAGTAAATTTAGTTTTGGTTGAATACATAAGTCCTTAATTTTATTGAATAATCGCCATGATCGTTGCACATGTTGAATTACGAAAGGAACATTATAAAACAGGGTTTTGTTTGAAAGCCGGCATTGTTATATTCAGTATTTGTGTGTCCAGAATTTGATGGCGCCGTAATAACAATATTAAAGAAATATATAACGGGGCTCCCAGGTACCTGGTGGTTATACAAGAAAAGACACTTTACTTATTTTAAAAATTATGTTTAACTAAAGTACCTTACCTGAATGTTAATTTGTGTTTGTATGGACATCTAACAGAACAATTATAAGACCTTTTTTAATAATATACATGTCTTTGTTTTCCGACCTTATTTCATTATACATATACGTATTTAGGTTCTTTAGCTTTTCTTAACGTTATGATGTCATTATATAAATTGAACGTACATATACAGACAAAGTTCAATTATACACCTCATTCATGCTAAAAATGCCTCAGAGCAATGTGAAGTAATTAGCGTTTTGCAATAGAAAACAATTTAAAAATAGTTGATTGTAAGCTCGCCTGCAAACAATATTAATTTGAAGAGCATTAAAACTTTGAATACAGCGAAAAGTAACTTGGAAGCATGCTTATGAATGTTTTCAATAACTTCGCTTGCTGTGGAACAATTAAAATGCTTTTAAAAACATTTTGTATCACTGGCGTATGTTTTCTCGATTAAACAATGTATCGAATTAAAAAGGAATGGAAAGTTAATGTTTGTATCCATTTAATAAAACATGCTGCGTTATATCTGTAGCGATATTTCGATCTCCAGAGAAAAATTTTCCTCACGTCTCCAGATGTGTACATACGGCATTTGTTAAATATGTTTACGCTCTAAAAATGTTTGGAAAACAATTCACGTTTTCAAGAACTGAAAATATTTGAAGATTCAATATTGAAGCAATGGTATATTATTTTATTACATTAAAAATATTATAGAGTGAATATTGTTAAAAGATAAGTATCGTTAAAAGAACACTCAAAGAAATACAATGAAAAAGCGTTATTTCGTCTTAAATATTAAAGCAGACTTACAAATATGCAACTTCCTTTTAAAATGGAATATGAAACATCTCTATTGTAAAGTAACATTTCTATTTATTCGGTTCGAAATTGAATTTACTTTTCATGTCCTTGTGAAAATTTAAAGTTTTGTTTATAAATCTTGTTCAATAAGAAAACTTAAAAGGTAAATAATAATTGATTCAAGCTTTGTTCATCACTTATTTGATACATCGGATAGATTAGTCAAATACTAAGTTATTATTTAATTTTTTTTTTTATTTTTCGGATTACTAATTCCTAAAAAATTAAGTATCTATTTGAACTTATTTATTTTCTTTGCTCCTACAAATCTCTCTTTACTTTAAGACTGACAGAGTCGTTCTCGAAATAACCAACACTGATTTCTTATTTTAATACGCAAATATGAAATAAAAGTAAAGGAATTTCAAACTAAAACAATACTTCCTTTATCTAAAGGAATCAAAATACATCTAAGGCAAAAATAGTGCAAGTTTAAATATAAAAATATATCTTACTGGCGTTTTCAAAATGAGTAAGGATATTGTACAAAAAAGGTTTTTTACTTTTATCTATTTAAATCTCTTTCTCAACTTGGTGACAATATTTTTTACCTGAATTAATTATAACAATGAAGCAAAATTTAAACATCGGTTGTAAGCGTCAAACTAAAAATAACATACTTATGTACATTATTATAAATGTAACATTAAAGACAAAACAAAGTAAAAGCCGTTCATCCCGTCCTGTAGCTGGCAATTAATTTTAAGATAATTTGTTTCAAATGTCTGCCAAAGTAAACAGTTTTATCTCTAACAAAGTTAATTGCAACAGTCTCAATAATTTCAGTACAAATTATATTCAGTATCAAGTAATAAAATTCATATTTTAAATAGATGTTCTATGATGCGTAATTTTGCATATTTTTATCGCACTTTTTTAAATTTAATCCATTCGTATGATCGACACAACACAGAAAAGTAATCATATCTTTTTTCATTTAAATTTTATCGGTACAAGCCAGTAAACAATTAAAATAAAAAAAGCACCTGACAATTATTATTTCCATATTTAAAACCGTATATTATTTGTATCCTAACAAATACGTATTATTATATATCAGTAGTTCGTGAATTTTAAACTATCTAATTTATACACAACTGACTTAGAGTATAAGAAATACGTCTGTAATTAATACAATGTTTCTATATTGATTGAGCCTGTATAACCTTTTCTACACTATCAGACCTTCAGAATTGTATCACTCTTTTCTTAAATTGATCACTTGGTAACAACAATTTACCTTCTCGCAGTTCGTTTGCTTTTAATGTTTTAATATTAGTTGCATATTATTTCTCTGCACATAATTCAGTTTTTCGGTTATTTTGTCTGACTATCTGTTCAATTTCTTCTTTGGCCAAAGAAAATTTTTATTATCTGAGGTTGTAGATACTCGTCCAAGGACACAAACCGACGCGTCTGATCATTGTCCGGATTTAACTCTACGTAATATTATATAATAACAAGTATTACAGACAATTGCGGTGTTAAAACATATTTTGAATGTGAATGTAAATATGAACGGTAATTATAAAGGGAGGTGAAAACAACATTTAACTTTAATAGCTTCTGCTATCCCGCATCAACATTACTTCCCATAAAGTTAAACCCTTGTTCAAGTATCTTTATAGATATATATTAATATGAATCGTTGCTTAACTTTTGAAAAGTAAAAAAGATTTCAAGCAAGGTTATAATTTATATTATTTTTGTTATTTCATACTACTCCTCCGAGGTTATGATGAGGGCTATTGAGGTTATTGTATTCTAACAATACTTTCTCACTCCTTTAGAACCCTTCACTTCTTTTTAATTCTTTCTAGAGGTACTTAGTTTCCTGGTAGTCTCAACAGACAACTGAGCTGGAAGGAAATAAATACAATGCTAATGTATTTAGTGGATAAAGATGGCTCGGTCATAGTATTGACATTGATTGACAATCAGTTTCAAGCGACGAACTTAAAGAAGATATTTCATTAAAAAAAAACTTTTAATTTAATGAAAACTAAGAAATTAGAGATTGAAATTAATAGAAAACAAAGACAAACATCTTATCCGATGGCGTTACTCAATTAGGGTTGCATTATACGGTAATAGTAGCATCAAGTTAATTATTAATAGAGGTCAAGCTTCAATCTTAATACACAATCTATCAATAGGTTCACGAGACAAAGGGATTTGAATCGACTGGACATTGTATGTAAAGCGACATTGTTTATCTTTTGTGTGAATTAATTAACATATTATTAGATGAAGCGTGATTTGTATAATAGCATTTCGATAGCATGTGCTCAGATTACTATTCCGGTCTCCTTTTGTGTTAATACTTACATTGTTAAACATATTACGAGTTAGCGAAGAACAACTTATCGTGGTTCCGTATTATCAGGAGAATTACAAAAGCTTTAAAATAATGCGAGAACGCTCTGAGGGAAGTTTGTTTTGAAGTTTGACGCTGTTTCTAAACATGTTTGGATATAACAAAGCAAACTGTAGTCATCAATACTTAACACAAAAGAATCTTACTCTAACATATACAATGGTTGGCTTTTTTTAAACTGTGATATATCCCCTTAAATTTGGTCTACTAAATAATCTATGAAAAATATTGTTTAAAGCTCATTTTAATAATTTCAGTATATTAATGTGTTATACGGCAACATACAAGTTTATCAGTGCACTCATCACTGTATTATATAATGCATTTAAAGCATCACGTCTGTATCTGTAAGTTTAATTTCAACAGCCTTATATTAATAACATTATTTCTTAGTACCGTTTATAGAAAATATTCTTCAGGCCCATCACGTATTACTTATTTTATTTGCTCGATTAGCTTTCAATTCGCTCACTGGACTTCTGACGAAAGGACTGAAACCGATCTATCCGAACGATATATACATACGTGTATAATAAATGATAGCTGGGGAATAAATGAAAAGGCACGACCAGCATTACTTTGCCACGAGTGCTCTAAACTAGTAAGAGTTTAAGTGCAATGCTCATGTGCTCAAGATGTTCTTTAGCCTTTTTTATTAGAATAGATCTAACAGACGCGTGGTACGTGCATCTTATACAAGAATTACATAAAAATTAAATTGCACCTCACTTCAATAATCCTGAACTTTTAATGAAAATTGTGTAGTAAAATTGTATTACAAAAGTGATTTATACTGAGATGTGAATTATACTGAATACAATCTTGTAAGTTTCTTTTCTAAGAATGTCACTTAAAGTAATTCCATCCTTCTCATGATATAAACTTTCTTTCTTGAATTGTATCCGTGAGTAATATATATTATATAAACATACATGTCAAATTAATAAAAGTCTAAGTAAAAGAGCTACCTTAACAATCACTCGGTTTATCTACAAGAGGTTTGAAAGTTTTTTATTAAATTATATTGAAACATATTATTCTAATAAATAAAGTTCGTATAAAATCTTCAATTATTTAAATTGAAAGCGTATTATCATAGTGCAAGGTTTATGTCAAAAGTAAAGTTAGTAAAGTATATAAACGAACGGTTTCGTAAATATTTTAAACTCTTAATAATAGTTAATTGGAACACAACACAATTATACAAATTCAGAACGTAACAAAACAGAGCCTTAATGGGTCCACGGACATTCTCCTACCCCTTCGTCTAATTAAGTTAATCCAACCTCTTAATACTCACAATATAAAACCTACTCGTAATTATACTTTATTATTGAGCTTTAATTTTCTTACTTCATTTATGTTCTAAAACAGAATTCATTTAGAAAAATATTTGTTCGAAATATATATTTTACTACCGACACATTAAAGCTTCAAAATGTTTATAAATTTATTGTCACTTCACACTTGATTTGACTATGAATACCCCATCTCACCTTCAATATAAGCATTAGATTATGGTTAGAAAGTGAGCTAAAAGGTTCATCATCAAGCTTTACTTCTTTTAGCTATCTGCATCTATAAACTCCTGGAATCAGAGATAAAATTAGTTTAAAAACTTAATAATGTAATAAGTATAATGAACCTCCTTTCAACTTCAAAAATGTTAATTATCAGCAATTTAGTCGTGAGTATCAGAACGTTGCTTTGCAATTATGCAAGAAGTTTTACAATTATGCACGAGGGTCGAGACGACGCGGACGTTCACTGTGGGAGTCCTGGCTTTTTACTTCACGAAATTAGTTTATTATAAAAAAAATATTAGAGATCTATTCCAAGATGAGTTGAAATGAAATATGTTCAAAGCTAACAATGATTTTTTTGATTTTTGTACAAGAAACGTATTTTTAATGTAATAAATATTAATTATTTTGGTTTTAATTAACACAATCTAGGCCAGAGCGTTAACGTGTCATCACCAATATATCCCCATTGTAATGCGCCGGAATTTATTTAACTCAATTACATCACTTATTTAAAATACTATGTGCTCTGCCTGTCGAACAATTTATAACAAATCGGTTAATATTTCATTATACATCGTATGCAATTGATTCAAGCTGCCAACCAATTGCCAACAGAGTTGCCAATTAAAGTAAAGAAAAAGACTGAATTGGCTCACGTAAGCATGCTGGATTAAATATCCTTTAAAATAAAAAACTAAAATAGTTTTTCCTGATTAGAATATCTATCAAAAAAGACGTAATTTATTTTATTCAGAAAAAAAAATGATTATATGAAGCATTACTATAGATGAAATATATTTGAAACACAGACTCTTGTCATAACAATAATGAAATAGTTTTCTATGAAAACAACATTTACGTGTTACATTTAAATCCGTTCGCACATTTATGAAACAGCAAAGTGATAAGAGCTTTTTACGATGATCATTTTAGGGTCACGTATGTACACAGCGCAAGTTTCGAATAGCCGTTGTCCAAACTATTCCGGAATGTGTTTTGCTTTTACGAGTATAAGCTATTGAAATTCTTTCAAAACATCCATTTATAGAACAATATGATATTATATGAGGCCTAGAAATGTTAAGGGAATCATATCTGAAAAATACTCCTCGTATAAAGTTCTCATGAACCTTTTCTGTCTGTACTAGAATTATCAGAAGTGTTATTTCTATCGAGTCTCGTATGGATTCGTCTTTTCTTATTCTTCTCATCCCTTAACTTATAGATTTGGTTTTGTTAAAAGTTTTTCTTTTAGCTATAAGTCGACACCCTCATTACTAAAATCGTATAGCATATTGGTCGAAAAAATTATGTGTACGTGACCTTTTCAGAACATTTAATAAAATAGGCCTTTTTCTCGTTACAACTGTGTAATGTAATGTTAATGTTAAATTTAATCTTATTTTAAGGTATGATATAAAGACAGTTACTTTAAACGTTAGTTGTGTTACTGAATAAGTCGAAGTCTTCCCAACATATTCAATGAACTAACCATTTATCTCACCACATATTCCGTAACCTCTGGCCATGGTCGCGATAGTGCTATTTTCTGTTCTGAAATGAAATCTAAAATACGATTGCTACTTTATATTATTTCCAGTGTTAAAATAATGTCCGCGGTTTTCTGATTAATTTTATACATTATTTTTGATTACCTTTGTTCACGTAAAATATTTTTATGCAATCAATAAATATGATTCATCAGTTATAAGTATAATATATAATGTACGATCGTGTGTATATTTTTTAAAATAATGTATATAATATTTTGTGAGAGAGGCCAGAGCAGTAAGCGACATTATTCCGTCGCCATAGAGACGGGGAAACCAGTTCCATACAACACATTGTAACACATTTACCTCTACGTGTTGAAAAGGTTCAAAGCGAAATATATTTAATAGAAAAATTATATTTAGTCTTTTCCAAAAATCCTAAAGCTCGATTATTCTGCGTAAACTAGTTATATGTACATAAAAGTATATACAAAATTTAATAAAATATTCTAAAGTTATTTCGTTTTAGTCTAATATATTTAATCGCCTTAATATCCGGTCTATTCGGTTAGTCTATAAGGTTAATACACGTGTTAAATAACATCGTATCTAGAAATCATACATTTCCTTTTTTCACTTTTCGCTTACTAAGCCTAACATTCCCTCATACGTACCCGAGTCTCGTGTCTAAGATGCTCTCCACATTCTTCGGATGGAGCGCATCTTACGTTTCATATCATATTTGAAAATCCTAGAGAACAACGGAACAAAACGAAAATGCATTTGCAACTGAAAAAATATCTTCCACATAAAACCGAGGAACGTTCCACGTTCACCTCATATTCTTTGTGCGAGACTTTTGTTACAGTTTAAACATTCCATTGTTTCCACATGAATCGTTCGTCTACGAAATTCTTAAAGTATGAATTTTAATTTATGTATTATATTTGTTTTAAACATTATTGTTGTGTTGTGTGGAAAAATATGAAGAATGTTATATGTATATATACAGTAACATGGACATAATATTACAGACAGTAGAATATTTTAACTATAACTACGTACATGAATAAAAGGTTTTATGTTCCGAATATCCTCTCAGTGGAGACAGTACGTCACTCCACAAGTGTTTGACGCGGGCAGTGATGGAGGCGGTCTCCCTTACCATCTACTTGATGGATGACACCAGCTGTTCTCTGGCCGCACTTCCTATTACTTCCACATTTACTTTTATATTATTTTATTATTCAGAATTTTTAAAGATATTTCTTCTACACGCTCGTATTTCGTTAAAACCAGTAATTATATTTTGTAATCTCTTTACAAAATCGCCTACTATATTTAGTATAATAAGACAGTTAAAAATTAAAAACACGTAATGTATTTAATATCATTAATTTTTTAAAATAACCGGGAGTTTTTTAAACTACACATTTGTTAATCTATAAGGCTATCGTATTTATGAACAAAATCATTTTGAGTGATTCATGTATAAAGTTGGTTGTAAGTAAATCCACTTCCAGTCACTTTAAATTTACTTTTGAAAGCTTTTTCAAATATTTATCAGAACTGTTAAATCCATGGCGGCTGTCCTTTTAAAAGAGGCGTTTATTTACATTATAGATTTCACAAAACTTTTCTCGACACCATTTAATATATAAATTAAAATAGTGTAATAAAAACATATATATACATATATAGCTTCTCTTTTCCTTACTTTATTGTATTTATTTATAAACCTATTGAGCATTACTTGTAATTGGTGCAGTATCCCGGGCCGTCTCTTCTCTCGACTCACAAACTCCTAGTATTAATTGCCGTTATAAATGACGGAACATTGTACTAATTCTGTAATCCAACAAGTATCATCGAACCGTCCCTCTAAACCCCCAAACATTTATTGTACTTACTTAGTTGTAAATTAATCTATGATCATTTTGTTAAATTTTACTTTTAATAGTTTTTCGAATGATTTCTTTAATAATAAATTATGTTTTCTAAATCATTATCATTATATTTATAGATATTTCTATATAGATCGAATATGTTTTTCCTTCTCATTGATATAAAAAAAACTTCATGGACGATCATAAATTAATATAATGATTATATTATCTTTCATCGATTGTGAAAAATTATTGTTAGAGTCATTTTATTAAGAGCTTCTTATATCAGAATCATTACGTGATATGTCCGAATGATACAAAAGAATAAATTGTCAGTGGTGGCCTAGTGGTTAAAGGGCCCGCCTCTCATGCTTGAGGGCGCGGGTTCGAATCCCGGTAATAACCAATGTGATTTTTCCGAGTCATATGTACTTTCTAAGAGTATTCAGACATCACTGATTAATGCATTCCCAAAAAGAGGGTTGATGTCAGGCAAGCGGCCGGTCGTAAAAACAATTAGCCAAAACTATTCACAACATGTTAGGCAGACCCTGGCTAAAGCTGGGAAATTGCCAGGTAGAAGAAGAAGATTGTAATTTATTTGATATTAATATTATTAAGAGATCGTCATTACTTCAACACCTCAATAAGGAATTCTTTATTATGAATACAAACCACTTGAATATAATCCAGTGTTTTTAAAATATTAATTTGAGTTATGACCATCGAGCCGCCGTTATTGAAGTTAATTTTCAATTTATTACGATAATTAATGTACAGTACACTTTATGCACGGAATAATCAATTTCCAGTTGACGGGTCGACTAATACGGTTATTTTCTTTATTTCAATAGTAACTATTTATTCTTAAAATAAAAAAGACTTGTAGAAAGTCTCTGAATAGAATCTGGGTTATATCACACAGTGTTAGGAATATTTTCAGTCTTTTCGGAAGCAAATTCACCGGTTCATTGACATTATTCGAGTTCTCGGTATCAAAGCACCATATAAAGAAACAAACAAAAGGTCTTAATTTTGAATGAAAGTTATTTTCTAAGACTATGTCTAATAAAGCGATTCATAATTTAAGAACAGTGATTTACAAAGTCCAACATTGAAACTGCTGAATGTAGAAGTAACTCAACTCATACACAGTTTCAAAAGTTTAACTTAAACTTATTATTGTATTTTATAACATTGCCTTCAAACGACTCTTAATTATTCTATTCTTAATAATATTAATCTAGTGAAAGCAGGACTCAAAATTGTCATGTGATTCCTTTGGATGAAGTCGTTTCTTATCAAACACCAAATAAAGCCTCTACCACTAATAACAACTATTTCAGTGAATTTGAAAATTTCTTTGTATTATTAATTACACGAGATAACTTTTTATTAAAGAGTCAGTTATTGAAACACTATCACACAAGGCGTTGCTCGGTTGTGGTCGATTTGAATTTAGAGCTACCCGAAAAAAGAGGCTTTAAGACAAATTCTAATGAACCGTATAATGTTAAGCCGATCACGTTAAAACCTATTATGCGTTTTATTTCCGTTACAAAAATATAGCTTATCAATAAATATGTTTTTTTTCTATCTCAAGAATAAATTCAACTCTCTTACTCATATTATATGAGATAGCAGAAGCGTTTTCACACCTGTGTATATTCGCTTGACCATACCTCTTATATATATTTGCTTGACACACATATATGTATGTTAAAGCAAAAGTTAATTATATATTCATTTGTAATTTAGTAAAGCAATATTCCTTAGTAGTAACGTTAAGATCACAAGCTGTTTAAGAGATTCACTAATCACCGCTATCATGTTCTACACTTGAGGCTTCATCTGCTATCGGATACCTACAGCCGTACACTCTTATTGAACCTTATTTCCTTCTACGTAAAGTCTATTTTATTGGTTACGAAATATATTGATGTTGTGTTTAAACAGTGAGTACAACAATTACTGGTTCGCTTCAGAAATCCTTAACTCATAATATCTCTCGAGGAGTCAATTTAATATTTATACATGTGTAGGTGTTTATTTTAATGAATTCATGTTTTGTAGGTTCTTCGCGATATTTACGTTTCTTTTTTTCTGTCTTCCTGTCTCTTTCTCTTAGTGTATATTCCTTGGTATGTATATCTGTAACAAATGGATACATAAAAGTAAACATATCATACGGGAAGGTATTTCAAACACTTTTCTAAACCACAACTCGGTTCGTGACAACATGCTACGTCGTAGCTGCTACGATGCTACGTAGCTACGCTCTCTTGAGAAATCCTTTCCTCGCAGTGCTACGTACAAATGGCGTTTGTTAAGTTTCCCGATGTTCGTGTTCTGAAAATGTTACTTAAATTTTTCGCCCTCAGAATATTGTTCACGTTCCGTTATACTCACCCGGGACACGGACAACCGGAACTTGTTCAACAATTCTACATTTGGATATGCATTCTGTCTTTTCATATAATTGTTGCCTTAGTCTTACCTTATTTCAATAATGCCCTGTTATATGTATATTGTATTATTTTATACTAACTAAGATATAACAATGACATTAAAGTTGAATGCGGAGGAGGCAGTAGTGACGTCATATATCGTGATGTCAGCAGGCGTTGACTCGCCGGTGATATATTGTTACAGAATTAGATTCATAACTAATGTTATATAAATAATATGATAGAGAAACGTGTCCTGTGCTGTAGGAAATATGTATAGTGGAGTGCAAAACATTATTCTTACTTATGAAGATACATTAAAAAAAAGGCTCACAATTAACTAGGCTGAAACTATATAAGACGTTTTAAGAATAAAATAATACGGAAGGTCATTCGGAGGTCGTGTCTCGATAACGGAAATTGATTTCATCTGAAGCAAGTTCTGTAAGAATGTTGTGACGTCAGAGGTAGTAACAAGTAGGACCAACGATTTAAGGCCAGCACTCTCAGGTGTATGTATAGTATCCCTTATAGACTAGAGCACGTAGCTTAATAATGGTTTAAAGAAAATAATGCAACTAACGCATCAAATACATTGTTCCTGTCTCACAGATCATAAATTAAACACATAGCACTGACTTTTTATTTATATTTAATATTAGGAAATCTTAAGCAATCTAACTTCAAACTGTTGGAAGAATATAAACGACGCCATAAACAACCTAATACATTTTATCTTTTCAAAATTAAACCCACTAGTAGATAAAAAATAAGCAATGAAAAGTCATATTCATTATTATTGTTTGTTTATCTTCTTTTAAAATATTTCCTAAATACAATAAAAAGCTTTTAAGGTATACAAGTCTCATATAGAACTTTTCAGAGTCTGACTGCCTTTGATCATATTATTTAAACTTAATTAAAACTATCTGAGGTTTTGAGGAGTGAGCGACTTTTGTAAATTATCTGATTCAAATCGCTGGAAATGATTTGAATCATTCTGTGTTTTATATAGGCTCTTGTTTATACAACCTCTGTCAATGAGACGCTCGTGTCTTATCCAAATACATACGTTTTATTTTATATAATTTCTACATTTTTTTTTCCTCTCCAACCGAGCAAGATAGTAATCTTGGTGTAATTTTAAGTAATACAATATATAAAATATAATTAATGTGTTTTTGTCTTCTATTACTAGGTAATGGTTAAATTTTTTGAGATCAATTAGGATTTAGTATCAAAAAATGAATAGAATGAGCTATCTCAGGAGAGGTGTAACATGAGAGCAGCCTTCAAAAACTATCTTTCTCAATGATGTAATAGAAAGTGATGAAATATAATAATCAAGTTTCTATGACAAACAACTAGATTGTGTATAAACCTTTAGGCGTATGTTAAGTTAGCGTCGGGTGTGTGAGTAGTGACGTCACCAGCTCTCACTTGAGATGCGATACGTTACTGTCGTCTTCAATTTGTTGTATAAACAGATAACTAAATTAAGACTCAGCTCACATGAAACAGGATCCTACTGTCGTCAGCTGTTCGTACTTCATCTACTATACTTGGCTGTCTGGATGAGACACAACATTTATTTGGACTACATTTTTTCTACTCTGAAACGTGGAAACTGTCATTCGTCATCATACGACACATATTGTGAGTTGAAAGGAGTACCGAGTTTTTTGTGAGATGAGACGAATTCGGTTAAACCTGAAGACGTTTTAAATCATTCTAATACTAAATTAAACTAATATTTTTACGCGTGAAACATACTCCCGACGTTTCGGTTACTTTTCAGCAACCGTGATCACGAACAGACGAGATGTGAATGTGACATTGTGACATTCACACCTCGTGACATTGTGACATTCACACCTCGTGACATTGTGACAGTCACACCTCGTGACATTGTGACATTCAAACCTCGTCCGCTCGTGATAGTCTGAAAAGTAGCAGAAACGTCCTGAGTATGTAGTTTTTTTTTAAATTCTCAATAGTTGAATAATCACCGAAATACTTTATATTTGTGAATCCGTTCATAATATGTATTTCCATAATACGTAAAGCTCCGAGTTTATTGTAGTTTCTATAATTGTATTTTGAACCTTTTATTTTAAATCCATGTTGAGCTATGCGACTGTTTCATAGACGTATCTCTTGCATCAATTTTGTATATACAATCAAAAACAGTGAAAATGTAAGGTTTATTGACTCGGATGTTGAAATGAAAACTTAGATATTGGTTCATATACTTTCTGAGGAAGAATAGAGCAACTCCGCCGTACGTGCTGTAGGGTCTGCACGCCGCACGCAACACGCCGCACGCCGCACGCCGCACTCAGACACGGTGTGTATTTAAGAGCGCCGTTAATCCACTTCAGTAAGTTTCTTTGTCTTTGATAACAAATGGGTCAGTATTATTGCATCCGGCTAACGCTTCATATAAAAGCGTTGTGATGTCGCAGAACAAAAGATTTTAAGATCTATAGTGTTTGTATTGATCTGTTCGGAGTGCTTGGTATGACAATAGATTTACAACAAATACTGATGATATTTAGTCTTCACGATTAATGGATCATAGTCGACATCAAAGGACTCAAGTCCGCAGTTAGCACCGAATTAGAACACGCGGCCGAGGTGCTCATTAGGAGTGATACTATAATATAATTAAATTATAATTAAAGTTGTGGAATATAATATTGTTATATGAATAAAGATATATTTTAGTTATTAAAGTTATACAAATATGGTGAAATAGTATTTTCGTTGCGGTCTCGGTGAGGATTATGAACAAAATAAATGTTACATTTCTACAAAACAGACCCACAATCTGTTTAAATGAAATATTTATGGGGCTTGTGATAGCGAAATTTATGGAACGACTTATCCTAGAAAAGGTTGTATGAGGAATAAAAATGACTGGTTCCTTTTACATAAAGATTTAAAATAAAAAAAATAAAAGCTATTTCGCCAGCGTTTATATCATTACAAAAATAATGTCATAAAAATTGTATGAGGGAATGTTGAAATTCTTATTCTCATAATATTTTCATGAAATACACTCGAAATATTCATATCAAAAGAAACCACGTTGTCTAAGAATATTGAGACTCACAGTACATCCCTTCCCTTCATCCTCCATGTAGGACAAAAGAAATCGTTATCTAAATATTTACATTAAAATCTTAAATAAAATGAAATTAACAAAATAAAAATGTAAATTTTGAGACGGGAAATGATTTTAACATTTGAATTTATACGATGTTATATATGAGGAGAGTCTTAAACCATACCAACCATGTTATTATAATGCTTAGTATGCAGATTGAATATTAAATATTATATGAGAAGTTCGTGACATCTGGATCACAGCCAAGTGCAACATGCGCTCAACCTCTTATAATAATTACAGTCAAAACTTATTTGAGAAGGAAAACATTTCGCAAAACATTATATACTATAAATTTATACAAATATTAAAAAAGATTATTATTATGAAATAGTTTATTTTGTGGTTTTTGCTATAATTTGAGAACTTTGCCCGTGAAGGCTTCGCTATACATGAAAGTGTTCAAGTTATACGAACCCGTGCGATGAGGATAGAAATCCTCGTAAAAATACTAAAGAGGGATCAAAACCTTTCAACTACTTTAAAACAAAAACTCTTATATATTCTAGTTGTATTAAATAAAAGAAGTTCTCATGACTTCAAGGAAATTTTCATTTTTTACTCCCATTTTAGGAACGTCCTTAAACAAGTGTGCAATTCTTTTCCGAAAAAAAAGTACATTATAAATTTGAGTTTATTATTAGTAAACTGTGAGAAATATATCATTGAAAGCGAAACAGACAAATATTACAAAGGTCATAATAAAAAAATAGCTTAACAGAATTCATTGACACATTCGACTTACGTTAGGTCCCATTTAAAAACATATCTCACAAGAATCTTAAAAAAATAATCATATATTATTAACTTTAATGTATTGTGAATATGAATTGATGAAGAATTATTATTCGTTATCACAGAGATGTCTGTCTGTTCTCACACGCAAACATTTAAATAAACAGGGGTGGAATATAAGAATAACACGTGACATCCCTGGAAGGGAAATTAAATTAATATTTTGTTTTCATTAAGATACAGATATGACAGTGATGATGTGTGGATGGTGGATGGTGGAGCCTCGCAGACGTCTGAACCCCGAAGAGAGTAAAATTAGTATCGATTAAATCGCCTCTTAAACCTATGCTGATATTCTAACACGCATGTGCGTAAATTTTATTTGTTATGTCCTGATATAGTTTATGACATCAATGTTTTATATGAGACAGACGTTTATTTCGGGGCTGTGGTAAAGAGCAATTTTCCTAAATATATTCATCTAACTCGAATTATAACTGGTGTAAGATATATAAGTATAAAGTGCAAGAGGTAGGTCGTAAATTCACAAGGTCATCGAGAGACGTTGCTAAGAAATGTGTCCTGAGGGGTTCAGCGTTCAAAATAACGAATGTTGTAAAGCTTTTTTGTAACATCATTTTGCTATTCTACCGATAGGAGATTTATGTCCTCCGTCCATTGAGAATAAAGAAAACGTTTAAAGCAACCTTTTGTTTTGACATAGATTTGTTATTATACTGTAGTTTTCATAGAATGGAACTTTCCTTTTTATATTTTTAAATATCCAAAGAATTCTTTCAAATTCCATTTTCCGTAGAAACGAACATTAATTTTCGTTATTTTAAACGAATATTTTTTCACTTCTAAAATAGAATCATTGAATAGAGTGGATATTGAAGGGTTATAAATTTGTCGGCACTTGAATGCCTTCATTTATTGGCGACCAAACTTTGGTCGGGAGCTGGAGGTTTTCAAACTTTTAACTCAAACTCGCCAAATAATATTTATAACATTTTCTTTACATCTAACTCTGCATGTTCTGAAAAAATATTAATTAATGTAGATATAGAGAGCAGAGACCAGTTCTAATCAGTGGAATACGTTTTATATTGGTTAAAACCAAAAGTTTATTAAATATTGTATAAAACATTTATAACATAACTTTAATCTATTATCCTACAAAAAATTAGAACAATATAAAATCATTTTGCAGAACAACTTGTACTAAATTATAGTGTACAAGTATCGCTTCTTTCTTTTAAATTGCAATAAAATAAACGGCTCTTCACGATCGACTTGAGTATTCAAACAGTAGCTTGAACGATAGATTTGAACGCACGAGTAATTCAAGCTTATACATCCATTAGCACTCTCTTACTGTATAATGTAGTAGACAGGATAACCAAAGTTAGGTTCGGGGCTTCGGGTTAGTACAACTTAAAATAGTTGTAGTGAGAATTGCGACATCAAAAAAAAAAGTTGTAGTGAGAAAATACACTTTTGTAATGTTCTAGTGTTGATCGAGAGTTTCGGGTTTCCTTATCATTGAAACCATTTCCGTATATCTTTTAAAACGACAACATTCTTCAAACAATTTTGGAACGTTCATGGTGAATGTAGAAGGTTTAAATCATTGGAAGGTAAGGCTATTTTAAATATTATTTTTACTGAATCAAAACATAACTCGATGAAATTTTAATTAAACATTTCGTTTCAACATTTTCTAAATACTTATTAATATCATTCATTATCTTTTAATTTAATTTCGTTAAATATTTCAGGTAAACGTTTATGAAAACATTTTCTTATTATATAAAGACATTTGGGATTCTCGTTCTTACAAAATATAATTATCCCCCCTCCCCCATGTTATAACATTTGGAACAACGTATAAACGTCGGTCTGAAGGTATATATTTTTTAAGGCGAAGTTGTTCCAAGAAGTTCTAGAAATTTAAAACCAATTACAGAAACTAGCTCCGAGCGTGTCGGGGCTCGGCGTCTATGAACTTTTAACATAATTACGGAGGATGACTTCTGTTACTTTTAATTCATTAACATTATGATTAAAGCGTTCTTGAGTTAGATTAGCTATTTCCATATTTAATGACTTACCAATAACGTATTAATATTTTATTTTTCAAACATTTAACAGAATTTTAATCATGAATATAAGATTAACTTTAAGTATGTCAGTTATTTATATGACTTTAGATATCACAAGAATCAGAAAGTATTTGAAATATACTGTTATATCAGCTTAAGCTGAAGTAAGACTACATTTAAGAGCTAGGCCTTATGTGCTTTGTCGGTAATCAAACCAGCAATTTCCTTTGTCATAAGTTACGACTATCTGCTGGTTAATGAATCCAATTTAATCTGTTTGTTACTAATATTATATTACATACAATAATACAGAAATAGAAAACACACCTTTTATGTATTTTCAAAGATAAATAGAGTGTTCGTTTGAACATATCTTCGTGTGATGATATAAAAAATGCGTCAAAGGTTCTTTAATAAAGAAATGTATATTTCCACTGCTTTAACACTGATTAAATCTGAGAGTATAAAAAGAAAATAAAAATCAAGAAGCAGTTTATTAGAGATAATACACCAACAAATAATAAATTAACAAAACCATTGCAATTGAGTAAAAATACAATCCACGTCTTTTTCTGATTAAAAGTGTTTAAAAAACTGTTGCTCTGCATTTTGTCTACACCCTTTTTTATCGCATCGGCTTTTATATTTGTTTCTTCTAAAAATTCATTAGTTTGTTTTTCATTGCATTCTAAAATATTTAATTAAAATCCTCAACATTAGCTCTACACACACACACACACACACACACACACACACACACACACTCACACATACAATTTGAAGTATAATCGTAAATGTTAAATTCTGTACGTGATCGATGAATCTCTGACCAATGACCATCACCGAAGCTGTCTTCTCTTTTCGTGGCTTTCTCGTGTTGCTATTCTTGGACACTGAAATAAATCTCGTGATTTCTTTCATTTATTTTTTTTTATTTAAACAACATTTTACAAATTTTCCTCAGGACTACTCTCGCACTATATCTTATTGAGAAATAAAAATGTACATACTTTTTAACAGTTGCCTTCGCGTTATTTAACTTTTAAACTAAACAAGAAAAAATAATTACATATTTATGAAACTCCAAAAAAAATTCAACAGCAGCTTCTTTACAGATCACGGGGACAATAGCTCATAGAAGTGCCGACTAAAAATTCAAACGTTTGACGAGTGATTGCACATATACCATTAAAAAAAAAACAATTTTAATAAAACGTTTAGAAATACTTTTTTTCACTCCACTTTTATAGGTTATATATTCGTTCTTAAATAATTATAAAAATATAATAAAAATGCCCATCCAAGTTTGAACTGAAGTTGGGTTATAATCTCGAATCAGCATATTCTATTATGCTCTGTAACTATAAAAGCAATTGCCAAACCCACAAGGACTTCCCGAAATTGCAATCTAAATTCCAAATACTATTGTATACCGAATCTTTTAATCTCATCCTTAAGCTTAGAGACATAAAGATCATAATAACGTTCAAATGGACTTATAAGAAACGAGCGAATGCACGAGAAACATCGCATTACTGCATCACGTAGAGCGATTTATTAAACTCGATCTGATTGATGTGGGATGCTGAGCTGATTTGTAGAATGTTTGTTGAGAATGGATTTATACTGTATAATGATTTAGTGATATTCCACAGATGTTATTGACTTTATCTATAGTTATATTTACAGAATTACTTCTGTCATAGCCATTAAATTAAAACCTCTATGCAAACGATGTTGACGATTGCTCCTTTGTGTTTGTTTGAACAAACGAACGAGAATGTTCACAAATCAAAACCTAAATCAATGAATGAATGTGTGGAGATTGGTCGATTCGAGGTTTGTTTTTGTGTTGGCGATCTCACAATATGTTTGGAGATTATAAATTATTAAAAGTGTAAAGTTATTTGATATAGAAAGTAGTTTTTTCATGAGTATAGATTAAACAAGCGGGGGATACTTCTACTTAGGTGTTAATAAAATAATAAAAGTAAGAGACTTCTCGGGAAGATTGTTAGATAAAACTTCTTGAGATCATAGACATAATAAAGATTACATTTTTAGTTTTTGTTGCTTCGGAAACAA
This sequence comes from Danaus melanippus, assembly GCA_010014825.2. Classification (NCBI taxonomy): domain Eukaryota; kingdom Metazoa; phylum Arthropoda; class Insecta; order Lepidoptera; family Nymphalidae; genus Danaus; species Danaus melanippus. Next base: position 288,579 of record JAAAKD020000207.1, read on the forward strand.
GTTAAATTGCAGAATCAAGAAGATTTTTATTTAATTTCAATTAAATTTATTTACATTTGGGAGCAGTTCGATACTCTGCGGCTGCGGAGGGTTCACAAGCGACTCTCCTGTTGTTTTAGGACAATATATTTTCTTACCTAAATTTATTTTGTCTTTATTACGTTTTAATTTCGAAACAGAAACAGATTCGAGACGAAAAGAAAATAAAAGGAAATTTACAAAGGTGTACAAATTATTACGAATATATATATATATATATATATGTATATATTGTTAGTGCCACATGCTTAGAAAGACATAATATTTGTCGGGAAACTATTGAACCTGATGAGAGCTTTATGTTAGAAGATTTCCTAATGAATTTTGAGAACCATAGATGTTCCTTGGGTTAGTTCTACTATCATGTTCAACATTGCGGTCACGAATCAAGCCGGTTCTATGCAGGGTACGTGTTTCCTGTTTTCTCACTGCCAGCAAATTTCGTACGGCGCTGAGTAATATCAACAGTGTTCAGTTTGCATCGTAATTAAATTTCAATACGTAAAATGCTCTTCATATTACACATTCATGCTAATAACAAATGCCTTCTCCCGTACTTAATATAATTCTTTGCATCCCTAAGGGTAATATAATAAATGTAATTTCTCGGAAACCTTATCTCTTTGTAGCAATCTTTAGAAAACAACATTACAGTACAACATACGAAACAGCGGTCGTTGTATTATTTTCTTATTAAAAACAAACCTTCTTTGCTATCGGAATGAAATCTAAGATTCGCAAGGAACGTATGAAGCACTAGTATGATCTAATTTAGAAATATGGATTTATATGATCTACTAGATATAAATTGTTAAATAAAGTTTTCTTAGTTGTTTCTGTAAGGAAAAATATTTTCCTTATTACTGCAGTTGTATTTTTATAGATCATTTTTCATTTACTTCTCTGCTGAGGACGGGCCTCTGACCTGAATATAATATGGAAATGTCCCATTGAAGTGTGCTTGTGAGGATGCAAACTAGTTTCAATTTAATATGCAATAGGCAGGCGAGCCTGGATTTGTTTTGCGTATGATATTTGTACTTCTATTAACATAATAAATATAATTAAATAATAAACCTTATTCTTTTTCGTGAAAACTTACTAAACATTCAAGCAGGCAAACATCGAATAAAATTCAAAGTGATGAAGAAGCCCTAATTCTCTTTTACTCGAATTTGGTTCCACAGACTGTTTTTAAGACAGCTCGAAGTTGAACTCAAGTTTGTTTGGTATAATTTATGTGTGCTACATAATGACGCTTGAATTGGTTGTTGGACCTTCACTTTACGAGTAGTTTTTATAAAACTAAGCCTAACGATTCTTACAGTAATCACGGAAAGTACACATGTATGTAAATCAAAGAATACAGTTGTTACATAGAAGGGATTATTTTATACTCCTGGAATTTTTATTGTCAAATGTTTCAACATATATCGTAATTATAAAAGTGTAGACTATACAAAATACGTCACTACAAACGGTTCGAGCGTTTAACTAGTCCCATTGATGATTTTCGATCAACTTTCATACAATAAGCTTTGTGTTAGATTTAAAAGAGAAATATTGTTTTGAACTTTAAACTTCAAAACTAAATGACATCATTAATATCTTCTCTCGACTTTCTTATCTGTAACATTATGAAACAGTCTTATCAATCATTAGTCTTATCAATCTTATCGCCCGATTAGTTTTTTCGTTCGACCTTTTTTTTTTTTTTGATGTCGCAGGGAAACTCTTTTTACGAGCCGTCCTACCGGTCTTGGTGGGACCGGAAGGGATGTGTGAGACTCTGAACTGGGCAGACCCCTACTCACTAAAACCGCTGCGAAAGCCTTCGGCCGCTATGTCAGTGTGCCCCGGATCTGTCAGCAACAGGGCACACCAGCGACTGGCCGGTCCTGGCAAAGACCGGACTTACTCCCTCGGAGATGGGGGGCGATCCCGGCAATTTGAATCGCCCCGGCGACGCCGGGCTTTCACAGGAGCCGGGTTACCAGCCCAACCCCAGTCCAGAGAGCAGGGGTGCTATAGGAGGAGGCGTTGATATCGCCTCCATCGCACCCCCGTCCGTCGTCTGCGGAGGGAGGGTGCATCAGCCGCATCCTCCCTTTCCCGCTCAGATGCCTCCTTCGTGGACATGACCGTCTCACAGAAGGA
>JAAAKD020000207.1:290874-349781 GCA_010014825.2 Danaus melanippus
GCCGAGTCCACCGCAGCGCCGCACTCGTGGCAGCCTACTCCCGGCTCTCTCCTGGCCGTCCGACACAAGTAGTCACCGAAGCACCCGTGCCCGGTGAAAACCTGCGTCAGACGGTAAGTGAGGGGTTGTTTTAAATATATATATTTATATATAAAACATTATGAATAAAAGTCATTTCTATTATAAAAATTAATGTAGTAAGTATAATATAGTATAATACCGTGGCATTACATGTTATAACGTTTATTTGTCTATGGCTCATCACAAGGAGACTGGTGTCACTATATACGTAGCTGGGAGTTGGTTCAAGTTAAACAACACACATTCGATCATTTGAAATATTTTTAAGACCGACGTTCCTTCAAAAGTACAACAGTAGCATGACGTTCGTGAATAGGAAATAAGAATATGTATGTAGAGTAAATATATTCAATGGACTCGATCGAATTTCAATATTCAAAGTTACAAAGTTTTGAAAACAAGCGAGGAATATGAAACACCCGAACAGAAAACAAAGAATGGAAAATTCATCAAATTCACAGGATTTCAACTTGCAACCTATGAAATACCGTATTTCAGTTGCTGTTACAATCAAGCTGCTGCCTTTCAATCCATTCTTATTATTTTATTTATTTAATTAATATTATTGTATGTACGTATAATAATAATACAGAAATTATATTTTTAAATATAAATGTCATTAGGAGTTTTTAAATAACTCTTGAAGGTCAATTTACTATTTGATTTAAATGATTATATTAAAAGTAAGATGACATCGGTACATCACCTTAGTCAGAGACGGCAGTAAACGTGACATCTCACTGTTTGAATCGTCTCTTCGATTCATTTTTCATACTTTATTATTTATTTGAATTTTAATAGATATGAACTTTCCTTCGCTCAGGAAAAATGAAAAATCAATTTAATTGTCTGTATCCTAAAAGGTTTTCTTGGCTATTTTCTTCCTTTCTCGTTCCATCTCAGAATTTAAGTAGCTCTTTTTAAACGTCCGTTTCACTCCAAACGGTTTCCTTTTTAATGGAAAATAGATACCATATAAAGTGACTGTCATAAATCAACTGAGGAATAAATACAGTTTGATATGTTCACTATTAATGGGTGTTTATAATAAAGGATTTTTACTTTTCTTGTGATTTTCGTCTAATCGTAAAAGTTGTTTGAAGTATATTAATGCTAACGCTTGTGGAAGACTCAATCATAAGGTACCTTAGGATATTGAAGTAATATGAATTTAAGATCATTGTTAAAATATAAATCTTTACAGAATTATTTGTGAACAGTCATCGGAGAATTAGAGTTGCTTTTATATTTATTTGTCCTTTTTCATATTACCCTTACCCGAAACATAACTTTAATATGCTTTTGATATAAGAAACTTAAATTAAAGGTGAAATGTATGTGTTCGTCTTTTTATTTATACATCGGATTGTTATACTTAAATTATAATTATTAATCGTTAACAGCAAAACATATCATTGGTGGCCTAGTGGTTTGAGGGCCGCCTCTCATACATGAGGGCGCGGGTTCGAATCCCGGCAAGTACCAATGTGATTTTTCCGAGTCATATGTACTTTCTAAGAGTGTTTAAACACCACTGACGTACGGTGAAGGAAAACATTGTGAGGAAACCTGGACTTATAAATTCCCAATTATAAGTTAGAAATCACCAACCCGTCTTGAGCAAGCGTGGTGATTAATGCTCAAAACCTTCTCCATGTGAGAAGAGGCCTTTGCTCAGCTGTGGGCTCTGATGGGCTTTAATTTTTTATTTTTTTTTTTACAGCAAAACTTATAATATAATAATAATGATCAAATTAAAATTTTTAAATTCAGCTTCTATGCCATATTTGACTTTTCGTCTCCTGATACGAAGATTTTTATAGCTTTGGGATGGATCAAAAAGTCTTACAAGAAAAATTTCTTCTCTTCCCATACAATACAAACGATAAAAACCCTTTGTGATTTTTTAAATTTCCTTACATTTCTACTTGAAATTGTAAAATATTTCATAAAGTGTACTTGTAAGGTTTACTTGCCAGGGAGTTATTTAAGTTCTTCTGCAGAATGTCGTAGGAAAATGTAATAATTATTTATTAAATGTGAACCGCTATTCTTTGGTTCGCATTTCAATATTACTACAATACGTTAAAGTCTGACTTTATACAATAGGAACTTCACATAAAATAGTACACTTTCCAGAAAGAGAATAAATTTATTTATACTTTTAAATTTATTCATGAATTCTATTATAATTGAACGTTAGTAGCTCACACAAATCAATTTCAGCACTGATAACAGTTTTCTAATCACCTGGTCAGGCGTCGATCAATGATCTTCCTATCCCTGTTTCTTCAAGAGCTGGAGCACGTCATCTTTAGTACAGCTGATACGCAATGGACAAGGCCTTGAACCTTTCACCACAAGTTTTTAGCTTTTTCTGTAATAAATGTTCATCAAGAAGTGTCGCTAGTATTTCTATATGTAATCTAAATCCAAATCCGTATCTCATGGGCTATCAGCTGGTGGTCATTCATCAGTGGTATCCAGACAACTGTTCATCGATCAGCGTCAGCCCCAGACACTTTCATAGCAGCAGCTGTACAAATGACATATAAACGAAATATATACATTAAACTACTACCAGTTCTTCTTAAGGCAACATTTTATATACTTAGAAGAAGGAAAAAACCGCAGCCTTCATCTTCGCATCACTTTCAATAACAAGAATATATAGAAATATATTCAGTTTTCCAGCTGGTTTCAATGATTTTCTCAATATTTTTCTTTTCAATTGTACTGATCCCGGTCAAGAGGTTCTTATGTTTGAAGGAGACTGAAGAATGACAAATAATTTTTATACACTATATACCTCACAAATATATTAATACGTCTTATATTGAAATGTCAGAGTAAATGTATGAAATGTTTAGATAATTTGCACTATTTATCAATCGACTGACTGATTATAATAAAAGTTGAAAAACTATAATTTATAAAACAATAATAATACTAAAGTACAAATAAGGTTTATCTATATTTTAAGATCTGTTTGATAGAAAATTATTAAGGAATGTAATTTTCATAACTGAACAAGAATCTGAGTTTTCAATCACAGAGAATTTTATTCCTCTTATAAGTATTTAAAAAGGGTCAGGATATATATGTATACTTACAATAAACCGATGAAAATTTTATAATTTTTTTCTTTTAGTAACAAAAAAAGTATCTGATGAAGTAAGATTAACTTGAATACACTTTCCTTATCTTTAAATCGTACTTAAGCGAAAAACATAAGTCGAAATGGGAATTTAAAGGTAAAGTAACAATTTACTACCGAAAAAGCAAAATGTTTTTCAAAGCACATTCTGTGACAATAGTTTTTTTTTAACAAAAAACATTTTCATTTTAAACCGAAGACAATACAAGCCAAGAATGTATATGAAATGTTGAGAATTCGCTTTTTAAATAAGAGTTTTGGTATTCGCAAGACCAATAAGAAAGGTCTTATATAAAAAAACTATTTATGAAAATATATATATACGTATACTGTAAAATGTTTTAACATATCAAAATATTACTATAAATGTTCCAATTATATTTTTTATTTTTATATCTTTGAAGATACGAATAATTCTATACATACATATATATCCCTAATTATATTCAATATAAAGACACCAATTTTTCACACACAGACTATTACATTTTGTACAGTAAGAGCTTCGAATCGAAGAGCTAATGCCTTTATTATAATAATTGATAAATAATTTTTAATTTATACAGAACCAAACAAAAACTGAATACGATGAGAACATCAAAACCCTTTAAAAATACAGTAATCAAAAGCAAATCCATGGTTTTTGTTCAAAATTATATGCACATAAGTATAATTAGTTGTCATTATATGAGAATCTTTAAGGGTACTTTATTCCTGAAAACCTTCCTAACTCTGTGAGCTCATAGAGGATTAATTTTATCTTTTATGACTCACAAAATAACATTTAGAATATTTGATACAATTTAAAATGAGTACTATTAAAAAGAAACGATACAGTTTGAATATATTTATTTTATATGTCTCTAGTACATTTAAAATTTGAAAGTTCAACATCAACTTTATATATAGTGTTTAATTTTTTTATATCTCTCATGACACCATTAAATAATAATATAAAACACTTTAATAACATCTATATACTATTAATAGTTAATTCAGAATCCTCATTTAATATTTATTGAATTATTAGTTATCCTAATGTATTAGGGTTGCCAACATCACTCAAAACCTGACTAATTATAAAGTAAATATTGTTTTTCAAAAGATCGTTTGTCGCATTTTAACCCCTAGGTACTTGAAGTAATACATAATGACGTCATTGACTGTTGGTAACATTTCATTAATCTCATAGTTATATTTGGTACTCGGTATAATCCCATTTCCATGTTTTGTTGATGCTGTTGTCATAAACTGGTGTCGCTGCTGGTGACTTCACAACCTCTGGAGCCTGGTGACCATAAGAAACAGAAATTTTAAATAAATGGCATATAAAATTACTTTTTATAATACGCCGAATCCACACGACTCGAGTTAGGACACGATAGCTCAGTTGGTAAAGCAACTGAAATGTAATATTCCAGAGGTTCCAGATTCGAATCATCCTGGGATCGGTGAATTTTTTATACTTTTCTTCTATCTTTTATATACATACAATATAGTATCTCAACATTTTATAAACATAATTACACTGAAACCACGTCTAAAATTGCAAACAATAGCACATTTTATTACGATCGCATATTTTAATTACACCCTACATTTATTTATATACTACAGTGAACCAAAGCAGCTCTTTGAACATTTGATTATTTCATTAAAAGCTTATTATTAGCATATAAAATATATCGTGCTTAAAAAAGACTTTAATGAAAAGTCGCTGTAAAAATGCTTAGACGTAAATATATACATACATAGAAGGATTCCTTTGAATTGAGTCTTGGGATGAATTTGAAACAAATATTATGGCTAATGGAAAAACTTTTCGTGTCTTTACCTTAATAAGAGACTCCGATTTGTATTAGGGTAAAATGAGTTTTCATTTCAGATTTGGAAAAAGCTTGAACTTATATAGAATACGTAATAGCTTTACTATTCTTCCATAATCTACTAAGAACTATGGTTCATTGATGTTTTAAGTGAAAATGGTTTCCATCGCCTTCAGAGAATATAAACTGTTAACTCATACACTAATAGCATCAATTTAATTATAGTTTATTAGAAGATATTCCAAGTGTTTTTTATTTACCACGGAAACAATTTAAAATAATTCATATGGAAAAAATATTCATATTCTATGATTAAGCGCAAGCATGATTCGCAGCGGATAATTCGTGAAGTAAATTTATTAAATACTATCGTGTTATTTGAGGGTAGAATTCCCAGCGGTGGTCCGAGGGGCTCGTATCGGTCGTCAGAGAGCCCGCTGTCCGGGGAGGAGGTTTCGGGAGGCAGCTCGTTCATGTACCCGTGTGAGGCTCGACTCTTGTTGACGCAGTAGTCCCCCGTGAATGGGTTGCGGTACGCCACCACACTCCTGGGACAAACGAATAAATACAGAACACTTCCATCGCACACGTCACTACATCACTAAATATGAATGTTTCAAAGCTTGTAACGAAGTTTATGGGCTGCTTTGTTTGCTTATTAACAACTGACTGTTCACTTAAGCCTCCACTTTGTTCTCGTAGGAACATTCGCTTTAAATCTTGATAATCTTCACAATACTGTATTAGCAGAATGTTTTATTTTTTTACAGTGTTAATTCAATGAGCATTAAAACACCTCTAGTGTAAGATCCTCTTTATATTATCTGAAGTTTTATATATTTGTTAGTTCCTGATGATAACTAATGAAAGAGAGGTTCCCGTTCATACATTTATATAATCTCTTATATTTCTTAAATAATTACTATTTTATTGTAAAACTGAAAAAATGTATCGAATTTATCGGTATCTTAATATAAGTACACAAAAAAACATTATTTTATTTTAAAACTGAAAATCACACGATATATATATAGAGTTATCATATACTCGTAGTACCTCAACTGTTCATTGCCATCTTCTTCATTTTTATGAGAAAATAATACTTTAGTCGGTCTGAGAAAAATTGCTACCTGAAAAATGTACAAACATTTACATCAAGTGCTTATACAATCCTAATATAAACTTCAAGTTATTTTTATTTGGGCACAGCTACTTATGTCTGTAAAACCTCCCTACCGAGTGAGTAAACATACTAACTTGCCCATTCTGTTGCAGTCTGTGCACTCTGTAAATGCAAAAGCCGCAAGTGAACAGAATGAGAAGAAACTGAAATCATAACAAGAATCTTAAGAATAATATTATGGGTGAGACGATCCTAAAAATATAAGCCTCTTTGTCACTGTTTAAACTTATAAGCTTTTATATCTGATAACAATGCATCACATCTCACCAATTACATTCACATTCTTTCTTAAAAAAATAATTTTATTTTCAATCTATCTAAACTTACAATTAAAGATACATTAAAATATTCTGTTGAAATATTTAAAAAATAAGTAAATTCTATTAAAAAAACTTACCAGTACACTGAGTAGTATTATATCAACGTATATTATAATCATATTTACACATATAACACAATCACTTAATCATTTTGGAAGTAACTTAGGAATAACACGAGAAACTCTTGGACTGAGGGTCAGTATAATAGTCTAGGAATTGGCACCTATGTCGTGCCATTGGTTAAAACAATGCAAAGCCAAGTTGTGATAGGTGAATACCACGAAGTTACCAGAAAACAACCAATTGGATTATGCTACAGTTCTGATAACGTAGCATCTCAGCTTTCGTCAAAGATTATGTCATACCAGAGCTTCCGATGTACGGCATATAAAAATATATATTCTTAAATGAAAAGCAATATAAACGTATTTAGTTTTGCAAACATTTAACTAGCAAACAAATTGAAACATTCTAGTGTATTTTTAATTACTTCCATAAGTCAGATATAAAATAAATTGATATTATTTTTATCATTACATATACAGCTATTGCATGTTATTACATATCTACACCGTCTGGTTTGTTTGCAGTCTATGAACAGTAGCGTCTACTTGGCGCCAGTACTGTCGCGTCGTCTGCCTCTGGGACACGTATCGATCTATACTCTTGGCTCTTCACTAACTTTAAATTTTATTTTTAATTTAGTCACCACAGTCTAAAACCGATCGTGGTTTGCTTGAAAAAGAATATATTTATTTTTTTGTATTTTAGAAAGAAATGTTGAGCTCAAAATTATGTATATTTAGATGCAATATAAAAACGATATATTTGTATACAGCAATTAATATGTTTCTGGAGCTTGACAATAGACTAGAAGCTAATAATTTTTATTTTTCTTATTTGTTCGTGGTACTACTGTGGCTGACAATAAATAATCTAAACCTGAAAACTACTACAACAACCGTAACATATCAGAAAAAAAAACAAAAATTATGAAGTCATGTTAGGAGTGATACGAATACATGTAGACATTTAAAAGTTTCGACAAAAATTTCGACAAGGAATCCAAAAACTACTTACTGCAACTCTTAACCAAAAATAGAAAACTAACAAGATAATGTAAAAAATAAAATAAAGCTATTTTATTTATACGACATAATGAAGAAAACGAAAAAAAGTATTTTAAAATATCTAATTATGACTTTTATTACATAATGTTCGTCTCGTAGACTCATAAAGGAAAAATTTTAAAATTATTATGTTCTAAATCATAGTATTAATACGACAAGCAAAAACCTTTGTGTCTCTTTGCAAGAGAACTGCGCTAACGGATGAACGAGGAATTAAACACAGTCAAAGTTAATACGGACAAGAAGCTCACGAAACTATTTAGACAAAATGTATTCATAAAAATATTATTATTTTATTTAAGCTTTGGTTTCATTCAGACTGAACTTGTGAAATGTTGGTAGGAACATATAAAGATTGTACACACTACCATTACTTCGACACGTGATATATTAATTCGTGAAGATTACTTTATATTATCGTAATATAGTATTAAAGTTAACATAACCTATTACAATCTATCATATCTTCATACAAATAAGAAATACTAAAACGCATTATATTTAAATTTAAATCTTACAATAATATAATTTTATAAATAAAAAACATTCTACTACAAAAGTAACAGTTTTATGTCATTTAAGGAATAAGTATCATAACGTCAAATAGAATGAAGTTAAATAAAATTAAGTGAATAAATTGAACAGACACAATGTAACGGAAGACAGCAAAGCTTCAGCAGCTTAGGGACGCAGTCTGAAAATAGATCTCATTGAAATATATTATCATGACTTGCATACATTTGAATGCACATATATCTGAAAATGTAATGAGGATTTATAAAAGACGCCAGCTCCTCTATTGTAAAAAATATTGCGCTTAATGATGGAATCTTTATATACCTACTGGCTTATTAAAAATACGCTAAAACGAATGAGAACGACGTAGAACTAGCACTTGGAGTCAAAAATAACACAATTAATTATTTAATAAAAAATTTATATATCAATATTATAAAAAATAAAACTGAACTAAAACCAGTCACTCGTTATTTGATGGTTAATGTCGACGAACTTCAAATAAAAGGAAAACACGTTAGGGATGTATTTGAATATTCGTTTGTAACAAACTTCCAAACATATTTCCATCGCGCCTAGTCTGTATGATACACGACAATCATGCGATTCAGTAGGAATGTTATTTTCACAATCAGGCCATGTGATATTGCTCCGTTCTCTATTACCATATTGTATAATGTTACAAGTCCTTACTAAATAATATCGTCTTCCCATTTTTAGGCATGATTCTCAGATCTGATAGCATTCCACCTTTCACATCACGTCAAATAAATTTGCATTTATTTACAGATCTTTGTTAAATAATACATGAAAGTTTACGAATACCACCGAACATAATGGTGGAAGTTAGATATTATTGTGATAGTAAATGACCCTGAGGTAACAATTATTTCTGTAGAATAAGATCTTTAGAGTATTTAAAGATCACTTTAAATTAGCTACCGTGTAATGTATATTGTTATCAAAAGTATAGTTGACAAATAAATTTAAGAAACGAAACGAACGTAGTGTGCAGCAACAAGAGAACCGTGCTGGTTTTGGCACGTAGTTTAAAGCTCACGGGGCATGAATAATTTACTTGGTGGCCGCGGAATATGTGGGGCTTTCGGTGACTACACAGTCACATGCATGTTCCAATAACTATACAAATTTTTACTGAATATATAAAGTTTATATTATAAAGGTAAGGAATTTATTCAATTCGAGTATAATAAACTCATAACTAAATCCTAAGTTTTAAAAAATGTTTCGTTTTAATGAAGTAAGTGAAAATAATAACTTTTCTTATTTTGTTACATCAATGCTCGAAAGATACAAGACTAGTTATAGTTAATTAATGTAATGATTTATTTTCTATAAAATAAGAATTTATATATTAAAGAGATTCCACGTCAATGTTTCAAAAGGTGTCTAAAATAATGTATTTTTTATCAGAAAATAAGATTGAAAAAATATTTTTAATTAATAGTCAATGAATTTTAGAAGTATAGAACTTTATTTGGAAAAATTAGTTCTTGGAAATCTAAGTCCGTAGAAATGTGTACTCATTACAAAGAGCTCTGGGACCCTGAGACGATTCAATATTGGAAATCAGATACGAAAATCAGAACTTATATCTCAGTATAAGAATCGTCAGTCGTACAGCGGTTATAACTTGTTGCACTCATTTTCATCGGTTCGATACATCTAAATAAAATACATAGTTAACGCCATTTTTAATTCACTTTACCACATTTTTTCTTCGAAACAATTGAACTTTTTTACAGTTTTTGTAAACAGCCTCTAGCGCTAATCGATCGATCAACACTCCACGATATTAAAGGAAAGTCGAGAATTACAAAGTGGTCCTTGGTATAAGAGTAGAGAACAGCTTACGACACCTTATAGTAGCTTACGAGCTACTTAGGTCTTAGAAATTTATCAAAATTGACACTTTATTGGCAGGAAATTATTCTTTTACTTTAAAATTATACAACATAGTGACGACGACATGCTTTTACCTCATGTTTTTATAATGAAAACGGACTTGATCAACTTCGAGTAGATATAAACATTAATGTTTTTACCCGCTGTTCTGTCTGTTTCGGAGGAAAGTCACCGATAAGAGACTCATTACCTCTACATGTAAAAGCCAATTTATAAACACTTCAGCTTTATTATTAAATTGAAACAAGTAAAGACGTTCACTTTCCTCAACCACGTGGAACGATGTTTTGTTCCGTGACGTTGAAAATAATTAAAATGATTTCATAAAAAAACAAAAGAATATTTATATTAATATATATTATATTTTGTTGAAATTACAAAAGAGTCTTGTAAGTGTGATTCATTCATGTGATGTAACGGTCACTCCATCCAGTCCTTCATTGATCAAATCATTGCCATTATTCCGTTGCTTGAGTGAGAGTTCTCTTAAAAAAATATCTTAAGAGGTATATTAGATTTGGGAACGTTTTCTATATAAGCGATCTCCGACCACTTTACTTTAGTAGGAATCATTCCTTCCATTTTAGCGCATTATTATGTACACTTACATATATAAAGAGATAATCAACTTCAAAAAATGTGTCAGTAGTAATTTTTTTTATTAAAAAGTAAACTATCTACTATTGCTGTTACTTATACGAATTACTTTTCTTAAATACTATTTAAAGAGTCTGAAAGGATTCTCGAAGTAATTTACCATAAATAATGAGGGAAGTTATATCAAAAGAATTATGGAAATAAACTAGCCACATTCCGACTCGCGTTACCAAGTTTTCAGTTTAAATTGCTTCTTTCCACAATAATTCAGATAATATTAAACCTTTTCTAAGCGTCGTTAACGACATCATTTTATATGTTAATTATAACATTTGAAATAACGTCCGAAAACATTTGATAATGTTTTCTGTGTCCAACTCAATTGAAAGAGCCAGTTGACGTTAATCGGTTTAGAACTTCATCCAACTAAATACACTGTATACTGAGTAATTTTATTAACTCCAAATACATTTATTGGACTCGAACAGAATATGTGTTTTATAGAGAACTCACACACTTTAGAGAATTTACTAATTAACGTTAATATTATGACTTAGATATTTACATTATACATAAACATATGCTCGTGAAATCAGTGGTGGCCTAGTGGTTAAAAGGCCCGCCTCTCATGCATGAGGGCGCGGGTTCGATCCTGGCAAGTACCAATGTGATTTTTCCGAGTCATATGTACACTCTAAGAGTATTTAGATGTCACTGATTAATGCATTCCCAAAGGGGGTTGATGTCAGGCAGGCGGCCGGTCGTAAAAACAATTAGCCGAAACTATTCACAACTTGTAAGGCAGACCCTGGCTAAAGCTGGGAGATTGCCAAGTAGAAGAAGATAAACATATGCTCGTGAACAAGGCCTTCAAATAAATGAAAGTTATACCAAAATAGAAATAGTAGAAGAAAAATTTCCTCATACAATTTAAATTTCACTGATAACAAATAGAAAATAATTAATATTCACAATAATGAAAGTTCTCAGCTTGATCGAACTCGATATCTTCCAGCGAGTCAGGACGGACATATGCTAAATTTAGGCGCAAAGCTAACGGACACATGAATAATTCATTCAGCGAGCGAGTTTTGAACCGTTTAGATCCGACCACGTGATTTACATCGACAGTAATGAGCTAATAGAAAAGAATATTTAAAGGAAAAATCTGTTAGTGTAACCGCTCACAATATCTAAAGAAAATTTGCTTAAAAAAAAGGAACTGACTTGTGTATGGTTTCTCCTGTTTTAATCAATGAATCACTGACTATTTTGCGTTCTTTATTATTTTAGGCTTCACACAATTACCTAGGCATCAATGATGAAATGAATCCAGTGACTTTATACTTTAATTAACGTTTCTTCTTATACAAGCAAGCCAAAACGGAATGTTCAGCTACTGTGAAAATCACTCATATATAAAACAACTTTATAGTAATGTAAAAACAAAAAAAATAACTGTTATTGTCTGTAATCTGTTTATTCTTTACAAACAAAAGTTTTCTTTTATACATATGTGCTTTTAATTAATACACTTTTGAGGTATACATTTCTTGAATTTATATTTAAGAAAAATCAACTTGCCATCGTTAAACTGACTAAAAAGTTAATTTGAGCTGATATTGTAATAACAAATAATGTAATAGGGAGATCAAGAATGACATCCATAAGATAAACTCTTAAAAGTTCGTAGAAAGTAACTAATAATACAACAATTCTCTCTAAATATTATTCCAAAAGTGTTCACACAGTTGTGTTCCCACGATCATTATTGGTGTGAAATTCCTTTATTTTGTAGAAACAATCACATTGATTGCAAATCATTAAACATCGGAATAATTTATCTCGGTACATTGTATACAACGTTCTATTTGGACCTTTCAATGTTTCAGCTAAAGAATCGTTCAATTTAGTTGTCCGAGTGAGTTTATGTATTTCGTTTTAAAACGAGGAATAAATGTATCTGTCACTTGTTTTTATATTTGAAAATCCCCAGCGCCTACAAATCTTTAAGGTAGGTCTGGAAACAACTTTGGAAATACCTTAGCTTATGAATAAATAAGACCCATTCAGAACCCACACAAAATATTACGATGTGTACAAAATATAAAATATTGGCTTATATTTATACCATTAAGTCAAAATAATGATAACATTAATTTTTTTTTTTATAAAAAAGAAATAAACCACGTTTCATCTAATAAAACATTTGAATAAACAGTTATAAGTAATCGAACGGTCGTAAAGTGAATCGGGCGTGTAATAGCGTGGAGCGTATCGAACAAACCATCAAATGATACGAATCGTTGAAACACAGACTTATATTCCCCGTTGTATTACGACATATGGATTTTTTAATCAGTCCCTCATACATAAAACGCGTGTATTCTATGTTTTAAATTAGTCGTCAATCATAACATCTACTGATTAAATTATAAAAATAATGAGCACACACAAACACATTCCTTAATTCACTTTTAATTTTTTACCATCGAGTTGTTATTTGAAAATAAAAGTAAAAAACAATAAAAGATTTATTCTATTCTCATTATATTTCAAGGGTTTTATTTACATTTTTTTCAAGAAAATAATTTTTCTTTTTAATTGTTTTGTTGTCTGGGAAAATATTCGGAAGCCCACATCATTACTAACTTTTTGTCGAGCTATAAAAAAATAAGATGTATATCCTAACCCATCACCATAGCCACTCAGTTCACTCCCATTATACCAAGTACATTAATTCATCAAGTTGCATTTAGAACCGATATCCTTGACTGACATTATTCGATATTTCATTTCAGAAAATAACGTTTTGCAGAAATGCTTATTGATTAGAATAGTGACCCCAATGTGAGAACACTGCGGTAATCTGGATATACCAAAACTAACGAAAAAGTCACAAAATCTCTTTAATGATTAGGACATAATAATACAATAAAATCACTATACTCTAATAATAAATAAAAAAACTTTTTTTTTAATACTTCGATAGTGCATCGGATATTAAACGAATCTCAACAATAAACACGATACTTCAAGATAACACTAATGATAATTAAAAACTATCATAATACGAAGAATAATTAAATCTTAATTGATATATTAATGGCATTTATCTGACGTGGTTCATTTAATTTCATAAATAAGTTGTTAAGATCTTTAGTAATTACTAAATTTAATTAATAATAGAATTTGTTGTATAGTATAGATTACATTTTATATATAGATTAGATTTTTCCAAATTTATTCTCTCCAAACTTTCTCAGTAAAAAGTCAAGTATTAGCTTATTAATCTCCAAACTTGAAAAGGGTATGGGACTGACTGGAGCTGCCACAATTCTTGTAACGGATTACATGTTATTAGGAAAAGAGGAATAAAGAACATCCGAATGGGACATTTTGCAGTCATATCTCAGAAATGCCAGACATTTTTTCAGCTCTACACGTTTTAAGCATCATTTATAGCATTGTCTGTATTTTTTACAGATGTATATATTAATGAATATAAATGATGATAATATTAATTTATTATTTAGCTCAGCTCCGTTTAATGAAACATCGTTAATGGGACACTCGTTGGCTGTCCTGTTATCATCGCAGATTATGAATATTAATGAACAGTCTCGTTTGTTAACAAACTACCAAAATATTAATAGACTCCATTAAAAACATAACAACGACTGTGACTCCACTATGAACTGTATTTTTTATACTAACCAACCGAGAGGAAAGCATCGATGCCACCCGTTAGTGAGTCGTGTTGCAGCTGATTATGAAAGGCCACAATGTTTTCTTTGATTGGTATCATAAATTGAATAAATATAAAACAAAACTAATTGGAAATTTCATCGTAAAGGAGCCAAGATAATGTAAACACTGATATGAAACTCGTTTAATTGATTCTCTTTAAGAGCAGGATTGCTTTTGTGAACTTCTGTTTAAAATATCTGCATCGCAGTTTTTAAAAAAGTTAAATATTTTAAAAGAAATTTGTAAGTATTCATTTCTAAATTATTTTAAGCCTGAAACCCGAACGTTTCAAAGCGTATTCGTTTATTTTAGAACAATGATCGAATGACTCTTTTCTTACAATTTTTAATTATTATAATGTCATATTATTGTTCATCATCACTGGATTTCATTAAAATATCGATTTTCACCAAAACCTTTACCCTTTTTATTATGTTTTAATTATATTTCTTTTTACAACTTATTATATTACTGAATAAAATCGAGTGAAATTTTCCCTCAATCCTCGATCAGTGATTCCATTACAGATGTTGGAAATTAGTATACGCTCTGATTGAAATGAGCTACTTACCTCTAATAACACGCACAGTAAGCTATCATTCAAGATTGTTATTGTGATGACATCGTTGTAGTTTTATACACGGACAGAAAAGTATATATATATTTTATTTTTAAATCAAATAAGTTTTGCTCCTAATCTATACTATTGAGTTTTTAATCTTATAAAGATCTCTGATAGTCAAATATATTAAAGTAAAACTGTGACAAGTAGGTATAAAATTAAATAGAATCCTACGTATTTTTACCAAAACGACACTTTTAAGTTTCACTTCATTGTAAATTCCGAAAACTCCTTCACCAAAATTAATCTTACTCAGAATTTTGGAAGATATTTTATAATACACAATATCGACACCTATTAGTATTCAGTATGGACATAATAAAAAATAAACTCTTAATATAAGATCGAATTAACTATCGAGAGACATCGGTATCATACATTTTAAAAACACATTTCATATCTGTGGCGGGTAATATTATTGTTTCTGAGCACAGTTTAATGGGTATTGCCTTCCTGGTAAAAATGGTCGTCTGCTTTAATGTTATCAATATATTGTTATTAATAACAAGAATTCCGACATTCGATAATAGATAAGCTTTTCATCTTTTTATTACTTCAATATCAATATTTTGAAATGAAATTATTTTTATTAAGAAAACATTAATTTCAGTCCCCTTAGGATTGAATGCCTTATAATATTTTCGGACTAAAGATGTGTTTTAGACATTTAATATTTTGTCGTTAACATTTATTTAAAACGACTAAAACTGTAACTCTTTCATAGAACTCTTCCTTGTTCGTGTATTACATATTACTCTCCGGTCACTGTTCAACACTAAATATCAAATGTCAAAACTCTCCCAAACACATATCATTAAAGACAAAAAAGAAACAGTATGATAGTAAGCGAATAATAGCAACTTAGATTCCATAAATATACATCTGTTAAAATCTATTCGCATCCTGTTACGAGTCCAATCTTAGAGGACATTGGTGTTAATAAACACACACTCTTTTTATTATAGATCCATTCAAATAATAATGTACAAATGTTAAAATTTAAACCGATTTCAAAGACCCTTTTTTTTTTTGATGTCGCAGGGAAACTCTTTTTACTAGCCGTCCAACCGGTCTTGGTGGGACCGGAAGGGATGTGTGAGACTCGGCCAGGGCCGGCCCCTACTCACTAAAACCACTGCGAAAGCCCTCGGCCTGCTATGTCGGTGTACCCCGGATCTGTCAGCAACAGGGCACACCAGCGACTGGCCGGTCCTGGCAAAGACCGGACTCACTCCCTCGGAGGATTTCAAAGACCCTAGCATAAGTTTTATATTAGACTTAATTAATATGACGATGCTTCTAGCATTGTTTTAATAAGCTATACGGTTGATCGTCTACGTTCACCATGTCAAGGTTTTAATTCCAGCTCGCCTAATTCAATTGTAATGTTTAATATCAATAGTAAAAAATTTTTGAACATTCAAACATTTCATTACTTTTATTAAACAGTCCTACTACTAATTAACTGTAATTAGTAGTAAAGGACAAATACATCACAAATTTCTATAAATTTTAATTTCCATTGTCACAAACAGATTGTATTATTTTTCTGGTCTCTTCGTTGTAACAAAAAAATGGTGTAGCGATTATAAACAATGTGATATATTTTCAATTATTAATGAAATGAATTGTTTCAGAGTTGTTACAAAGGAAATTTAATAAAACATCAAAAGAAAATAACAAAGTTTTCTAATAAATCACAAAGAGCTTCGCTTTCAAAAAGAAAAGAAGCAATAAACGACAAATAAACTTGTGAAAAAAATTGATGTCTAAAACAATAAGATATCAAATATTGAGAACATTAAAAATGTTCTTTAAGATATATATTCTTATAGTATTTACCTTTACACTTTAATATTCTTTTACTGGCATTTGGAAGTGTTTAATATTAACAAAAGCTTTATTACTAAATGTCATTATATTTTTAAAAACCACGTTTGCATTAATTGTAATAATTTAGAGCGTGAGCGTGACCGATGTCAATTATATAACATATAATACCTTATTATCTTAACATCTATATGCACAACTAATATACTTGATAGATATATCAAATCAATTATTTTAATTATTAATTTATCTAAGTTTATTCCGGGAAAAATACTGTCAGTTACATGTACCAATGAAGCAGAGATTATTGTAAATATCACATATATATTTGATAAAAAGTGTTTGGCGGTCGCTTGACTAAAAGAACACTTGCCTGAGAATGTCGAATGACAAATTTATAATAAAGTAATTTATTATTTGAAGGACGAGTACCTAGTGTGAGAGAACGAAGAGCTTGTCCCTAATGATAAGCAGTAATTAATAAATTGAGAGGGATTTCGCTAGTTATAGCATTTACTGATTACTATATTGAGGATAATTTACATGGAACTCCAACGAAATATCACATGTAGCATAAGGTAAGTGGCACGGACTGAACCGCTCCCAACTTAACCGTCGCTGGTTGAATTATTCATTGACCCGTTTGCTTAACGCTTCGTGACTAAATTTGGCTTGTGCTTTGTGTGCGTACTTGGTCACAAAAATTTTATCTCGACACTTTGATAACGTATCCCACCCAATGTAGCCTTCATTAGAAAAAAACAAATTGATTCCAAACGGTTTTTATCTACGTCGTATGTGTTGTAAAATATTTTTTATTAATTATTTTAGTGTTAATCATATACGAGTACTATGAAAGATTAGAAAGGGGTTACGTTTTCTATAAATCTCTTATGAACATATGTTTCCAGCTCTCGTAGAATGTATTTCATAGAATAAAATAGTATCACAAGGGAATTTCATTTTATTCTCTAAACCACTTTATCGATTAATATTTTAATATGTTTTAGTCGACACGAATTTTGGTATATTTTGCCTGACATAGGCGGAACTTGTTTCAATTTTCCAATTAAGCTCACTTTCGTGGTTTTCTGGCCGTAAGCCTTGAGTGAAACTTAGCAAATAATATTATTTAGAAAATTCTGTAAATTTTTTACATTATTAATTTTGTTTTCAAATATCCATTCGTAATCATAACAAATAAATTTGTTAAATCTGATAGTTATGGTGAAAACATCAAACACACAGACAAAAAGTTTTATTTCTGAAATGATTCTGCTAATTAATCATTTTTTTTTAATCTGGACCATTTAAGTACAGATTTAAGATGATATTAAACAATTTTTAATTATTATAATTGAAGCATTGCTGACAGAATTGTAATTATTCTGTAGCGCATCGAAATTTACAAACAATTTCTTTGACATGGACACAAAAAATCAGGAAGGAAAGCTAAGTTTTATATGAAAAATTAAAATATTTTTTCTAATCTTGTCCAAATTCATTCTTATATATATATTTAATATGTCAAAGGATGTTGTACTTAAATCTGTTTCAGCCTTTTGGGTATTTTTAATATAAATTAGCTGCAAGCAACCCAATTATGTTCCAAAGTACGTACCGATAGAATGAGTGACGTTGAGGAATTGTTAATTAATGATCTCGAGCCCTCGAAAGGTCGTTTGGATGATGATGAATAATAAAACGAAGGTCAAATGTATCGGTTCGATATGTAACTGTTTTTTTAAAAGATTTTAATCGCAAGCGATTTAATATAAATGTTAGTAACTAAGGTCTAAGTCTTAAAAAAGAAACTCAAATTAATAAATACTATCCAATATAGAAAATATTATTAAATAAACGAATTCACATATTTTATTGGCTCTTGGGAACTTTAAAAAATGTATGTATAGCTTGAAGTTTAATCAGAAATGTGAAGTTAGCTGTTGCGTGAGTAATCCCTTATAGCCTGTTACAGCATGTCGAAATTCGCTAATATTAGTCGTTCAGATGTCATCACCATAAACATCTGTTAATATCGTAAACATATCATTCATTGTTAAAACTATGAACAGTTAATTGTTGAATATTGCCTGTTCACCTCAAAATAAACTACTAGGTGTCTTGATGATATTATGTACCTTGATACAAATATCAGAAATATTTACTATACGAAATAAAGTTACAATAAGAACCTATCTATTAAAATCAAATTAAATGAGGATATATCATTAATTATTAAATTTTGTTTCTAATCGTTGAGAAGAATATTACTAGCCGCTTGATATAATAATATGTAGTAAAAAGAACAGTAGCGAAATATTTTTCAAGAAACTTCTTAACTTTATTTTTTTTATTTACAACATTTCTTACGAGCAAATCTATTTTCAGAGAGATGTACTTAAGTGCGAAAACAATGGCAATGATTCGATCAATTCAGTTTCCCACAATGAAAGATGGAGTGGGATAATCAATTGGATTGGTCTCACAGAAGCAACAAAGAAAATTGTAGTGGCGTCTTGCCCCTATTTATAAAACAGAAGAATTTTATATTCTTGGGCTTGAGACGTTCCGTGATATAGAAAAGTACTTTATAGATCGTTATAGTAAGGTCTAATCTTACATGAACCAATAAGATGGTAGCGACTAAATAGAAGCTGTGATGAATATCTAACTATTCTAAAATTTTATGTGTGATGAAACATTTTAATTAAATTACGATTTTATCTCATCATAATCCTCGCTTTAGTCCCCACAGAGAATTTGTGTTAATAGTCCACAATGGGGTAATATGAAAAAAATTACAATAAATAAGAAATCGGAAATAATATGAAATCACCATTCTATCGATTGAACCTCGACCTATAATGGAATCTTAGAACGGCGGAAACGACAGAGAATCAAATAAGCAACAGTCTCTTTGAGAGGAACCTGGCTTGAAATACTGAATGATGTCGTAAAATAACATTTCATTATAGTGCAAAGAACAAAACAATCTCGTAAATGTTTAAAAAATATAATATATTGCAAAAAATGGTTAGTATGATTAAAGGTTGACAAACGACCTTAAAGCTTAAAAGTGACTTGCTCCAAATTCCATGAAATATGACATAAAAACAAATTTAAGATCGTCTGGATTTGTGATGTTATAATAATTAGATACTTAAAATAAACATAGAAAATGGTAAGAAACAAAACATTTTTTTTGTTTATTTTTTTAACCTCAAACAAAACTCTCTTCATACTCGTACATACATACACCAGCTACCAGACTTGGATTTGTAACATTAAACATCTCTCTTCGGATAAGGTAAAAATAACAATTACATTTACAATAAATTATTTCTATAGAGATACACATTAAAACTGGTGATTCAAAATATGTATGACGCCAGTATTGTGCAACTGTTATGTCGAAGTAACATCAGCAAATCTTACAATGCAATACAATACTCTCCAACACAATAATATGGAAATACAGATATACATATATATCAAATATACTATTTTTAAATAATATAGAAACTACCAGTTAATGATAGTTTCTAGCCTATATTGTTTTGTAGTGGTAGAGCCTAGCTGTATTCATGTAACAACAGATCGAACATGGGCTGATTCGACCGGGAAAATACGACCCTCTTAAAGAAGATCGAAGTGAAGAAGATAGGCTTTAATGGCTGCGTTTCGTTCGATGAGTGAGATAGTCGGTTTCCATTTCCCTATTCCCACCTTTTCCTGTCATTTCCTTATTCCCATCCGTCCTTATTCCTCAAAAACCAAGGTTAGTAACACATCCGCAACAGAATGCTGTAAATGTCCACCAAATAGTCCGTCTGCTGCCGTCTGCTCGTTTGCCACCTTTCACATAAAAAAATAATTAAAGAGATGATAATTACTTCGACTCAAGTAATTTCTCATTCCATAAAAACTGCTTAACTTTTCAGAGGTCATAAAAGATATAAGAAACGGGTTTTAGAGCTGTCCGAAATTCTGCTATGAAATTACGTGAACAGTTATCACCAGCATCAGGTGAGAGTAAACAACACATTACACTGTAAACATTTAACGACTAGGAAAAGGTTAACACGGGTTCAAGAATGTAACAGTTCAGGATATTAATAAGTTACAATTAAATTAGAATGAACAACATTCTCTCCACAAAAACAAAGAATTCTATGTTTTACCTCGAAATCCATATCTACACGAAGAAAAACATTCAGCATGTTGTAATTGTGCAATAACCTACAGATATTTACCTAAATGTGATTATGTAAACGAATGATCATCTAAACCCACGAAAATGTATTTGAATACTTTTAAATGAATTTAAAGACATGCACATTATATTTACTATAAGAATACCGAAACAGTCCCGTATCAGTGAACACTATTTCCTCACTAAACCTTCATATAAAATGTTACTTGTATCTCCTCTATTGAAACAGTATCCACTATCTGACTTCCTAGAGCCGGTATGATCGAAATATTCACTTCCCTATAACGTCGTGTAATCTGATATCTGTGTAGTCCATAAGTTAGTAAAGCACTCATACACTAGTTCCTCTCTATCTCGAGCTAAAAGATGCATTGTTAAGGAAACAGCCACTCGCCTCCAACCGCTGCACAATGAATTATTCATGTTCGTTTGCTCTAGGCTTCATGGCGGAATTTAATTTCTTGTGAAAGGGTTACTTTTTAAACCTGTGTCCTTTAACATATTATATATATTTCGCAACTAGTTTCATGAATCTATTCATAAATTAATATATATGTAACGAATGATTATTTATTACTGTAAAGGCCGAAGCTGTTTAACCAAGGATCACTTAGGGACCCACAGGCTCTTCGACTAATACTTAAGATCAATCACTCTGACTCGGCTATCAAAGATATATATTATGATCGGTAAACCCAATTTATGACGTCATGAATGCCTCCGTACTTCGTTCACCAACATCAAGGTGCAATTTTTCAACCAAAGACTATAATGAAATCAATGAATGGCGGAAATTGATCGGGAATCAAATCAGCAACCGTCGCTTTGGAAGGATATTGAGTTGAGAAATTCAATAATGTCAAAGAAGGAACACTCTGCAACCTTTAACATTGAATTTTACTAGAGATAATATTACTACAGCAAGAGCAATCTACTTTGACCGACAATACGTCGGACTGTTTGTTTAAATTATTTTTAAACTGATAAATGACTAGTACTAGACGTAAATATTAATCAGATCAATAGAATACACTCAAGTATGTATATCAATAATTCTCTTTATGTACTAAATAAAACATTTTCTAAATACTCTATACATTTTGTACTGATATCTCTATTTCATAATTTTCTTATTTATGAAACTACAATTTCTCATCTGCTTATAGACTAACCCTACACACTATGAAGGATATAAGAAAAACTTAAAAAAAAAACAACGTATTTCGATAAATTTCTATTATTAAATAAAATGATTCGGGTACAGATCATAGTTTTTATTAATTTTTCATAACATCTTATACAAATATATACAAATGATTTATTATTATTTACACAATTATAATCAGTAAAGTGAAAATGAAAATATTGTTTCCCCTTAAATGTTTTTGTGATACATTGACACTCCTACAATATTTTAACATAATTTGTACAAAATGTGCATTTTTTTTTATTTATGTCAAATGATTATTATTATATAAAAGCTGTAAATTTTCTGATTTAAAATGAGGATATGTTAATGTTTGTATGTTTTCCTCGCGTCTAGTTAGGAGGTGTTCATTTGATACACTCAATGAATACATTTAAATTTCTTGTCACATGGTCTGCAAAAGGAAAAGCACATCGTGCGGGAGAAAGATAATGTTTGAAGGTATAATAATGTCCGTGTACTGTTCATTACTACTATGAAGTATCTTTCGCTTCTCTTTTATACTTTTCTTTTGTTAATCTAGTATAATTATCACTAAGTATGTGACTGTGTTATAAATACTCCTAAACGACCTTGACTGTGTTAGTTATAGGATAGCGATAATGAACTCGCTCCAGCTCACCGTTATGAAAACATGATTAATATTAATTGTTGCTTCCGTGGAATTAATATTGAACATTTGTTAGTATATCTGGTTATTGAGTGAGTAGAGCGAGTTCTGGTGCACTGGGTGTAGGTTTCTCTGGGGTGTGAGGCATCAGAGTGTCTGTTCCATTACTCTCCGTTAATCCTTTCCTTCTGGGCGTCAACAGACCGCTTTTAGATGCAATGGTGAGGAGTAAGCTCGCTGACACGAAGAAAGAGACCAACTATTTAAATAATAACATACAGTAAGATATTTCGTCGCCATATTTGTCATTATAATGTTTAGGACGGGCTTTCTTTGTTATAATTGTTTTATGATCCAGCTTAAACTTTGAAATAACAATCTTTAGATTACTTGTTAGAAGTAACTAATTTCCAACTAACAGATTTCTTTAAAGTTGATTAATATTTAATAAATATATATATGACAACATCAGCAATGTATGTCCAACAATATTTATTTTTTGCATTTGTTAAGGTAACCTATTACATTATTATTTTTTTCTTTAATCATTCTAAATTTCAACAAACTACAAAGAATTATTGTTTCTAAAGAGTCTGTTTTAAAATTTAATTCAGCCTTTCTAGACTTAGGTCATATATTTTCAAAGCAATAACCCAAAATATAACATGACTTACCGCAGATACGCCGAAGGCAGCAAATATTTCGTACGACAGAAACATTTTTAGTTAAAAGATAAAAGTATCGATAAACTTATAACTTGAAGAGTGGTAAAGGACATAGAGAATGTGTCTTTAAGAAACACATGCGACACAGTGACACGTTTCTTTAATAACCGCCGATGAATTAACTTTAACACTTAACTATGTGACAATCAGTATTCTCGGAATGCGCTTTGACACCGAACGCACGAAACGGCAACATCTGAATACAGTGTCAGATCGTGTGTGAAGGTGAAGCGATAGCAGATAGCATAATAGCGGTTTGGCATCGTCGCAATTATACGTCATACGATTTGCAAGAGCTGGCGCCCTTAAAAGAAATATTTTTAATAGCAATAACAACTTGGTACAAAATATTCATAATTATTTCTCAAGGCATTGAGAATAATTAAAAAAAATAAGTATTAATTATATTTTTGATAAACTCGAATTCAAAGCACAATTTTATCTTGATATCTCGATAACTAGAACCGAAATATTTAGAACTTTATTTGAAGACGCCAGTTAATGGCGTCGCCCTTAAAAGCCCGTCACCTGACATTGTTCAGTCTAAGTTGTGTCAGAATTGTAAAATGGGTGACGGGTTACAGAATTAAGACGGATGTTTCTTTTCCATTCCCTTCGGACACTTTAATCACGTCTCAGTATTTTTCTCGGAAAATCTTTCTAAAGATGAACAAAATAAAACCCTGCAATTTTAAATTCCATCTTTTATTATAAACAATTTAATTTATGAATTATATAAAAGACATATTTTACTAATTTCAAATGCTGTATATGTTATTGTCGATTTCTCGCTCTATAATATATTTTAGCGACTCGTGCTGATGCAGCAATGCCTTCCCAGGTTTCCATATTGACTTGGTTGACAAACCTGACGGGAATCTGGAACCCATAACCCATTCCAGGCAACTCCAAAGTATAGGAGAAGGGTACACCGACCGCCTGAACATTATTAATAAAAGATAAACATAATTTTCCTAAACAAAGCATTTCATTTAATTTATAAGAGAGATGTTCATGTGTATATATCTTTAACTTAATATCTTCGATTGGGGATTAAAGGTAATTATAAGTAAATAGTTTAATGAAAAAGAAATAGCATATACGGGGGAGCTTAAGTATTAATATCTCGTTTACTTTCTAACCTGTCCATAATCCTGTGCGCTGCCGGAACTTATGTACAGTACAAGCGCACTGTTTCCGACCACGTAATACGGAGCCTCGAGGAGTTTTTTATGATCTATAGCTGCTCCCATAATGGCACCGACTTGATGTAGATGAACTGCATTGGAGGGTAAGGTTCTATTGCCGTAACCGTACAAGATAAGATTACCATAACTGTGTACGTTAAGGTACACTTGCATACGATCAATGTGTTCGAGAATGACGTCTCTAACGTAGCCGGTTTCCGGCTCTGAGAAAGGTTCGTGACCACGGAATGTATTTTGGCAGGGTTCGGTACTGGAGCCTAAGCCATAGAAGTCTACGTCGAAGTTTCGATTCGCATCCACTCCGTAACATTCAGGATGTCTTGTGAAATTAAACGAACGCGTCTTCCGCCATAGACGTTCCTAGTGATGATAACAATTTATGAGTTGTAGCATTATCAATCTCATATGGTGATCTTAATAACTTGCCTGAGTGTGAGTGTATTCATATCCGTCAGGGTTAACTAGCGGCATCACAATCCAATCGATTTCTTCCAGTAAGTCTCTGTCTTGTTCTCGAAGGTCTTCCACCAGACGGTGGATGCTGTACAGAGCTGGTGGAGTCGTGATCCACTCGCGAGCGTGCATCGTGGCATCAATGAAGTAGACAGGCTTGCTGAGGTCGGTGAAGTTTGAAGTGGATATCTAAAAGTTGTTTAATGATGCTCACTAATAAAATACAATGACAATATTGTTCTTGAACCTAAATATATGCCGTAGCACGATTATTTACTCGCAAATAATTATATTTAATTTAATATACAAGTGTGCTTTATGCATTTATAATATTCGATAAGTTTTCCGCGTTAAGGTATGTATATAACATTTCTAAAACAATCCCAGCGACTCTGTACTGTTTATTCTTACCTTTAAATATTTGATAGCACGTCCTTCGAAACTAAGTCCAGCATTCACGAGCGTCGTAATCTGCGGATAAGCCCGTGCCACCTCTTCAAGGTATGCATCTATCTATAAAATAGTATACAATAATATTTGTCACATTCTTATGGCAATCCTTATATCAATATTTTGTTAGAGAACAGCTTCGTTCACATTTAGTCTTCAGGTACAATCATAAATGTGTACTTTCGAAGCTTTATATGGATAATGAATTTAAAAGTGTTACATAAATGTATGCATGTTTATACTCTATAAACTAGACAAAAGTGAAACATTTGCTACAAAAGTATTTGAGTATAATTTGTATGGAAATATTTAGAGACAATATAAATCGTATCGAAAAAGTTTTGTAATATAATCATATTAAATTGACCGAAACATAACATCATTACCTCAGCATATCTTGCATACTTTTCAAAAACTCTGCTTGATTCACGTGCCCAACTGGACAAATCGTCGTCGTTGTCTTCCAAGGCCCTAAAAGAGTGATTTGATATTAAAGTAATTAAAATTATTTAAACTAGTGGTGATAGTGTGCATGGAAACAACTATTATATGTATATTAAGGACTTGGCTTACGTTTACGTGACGTAATCACCAGTTTCTTTTCAATCCCCACAAAGAAATCATTTAGATAGTTGTAATAATAGTTTTAGACTTTTTGTATTTGATTCTCCTTGTCCTAGTTTTGTCTCATAAATGTCAATATTATTCTAACCATTTGTATTCAGGTACAGAGAAAAAATTATAATTTTTATTTCTATTCAATCTAGCATGTGATGTGTGAGATCGAAACGGCAAAAAGCCAAAGTTGAGTCCTGTTAATCCTTGACTTTCTGGATAATCTGCTATGGATGGGTAGTAAACAGTGACATTGGTTGTAGGCTATGAAAAGCCCTATAAAGATCCCAAGGGTAAAGAGGACTTGTTTATAGAGGTCTTGATGTTAAAGATAAACGTGGCTTAACCGTGATAAGTGGACGTCCGATGTTCAATGTGCTGTGTACGCACTTCTTTACGATCCTCCAAAAAATGATAAAAGCATTTTTGTTATATATTCCAACACAAAGGGAATATATTTATAACACCATATATCTACAACATATCAATAGGTAATAATAAATGTAATCAATTTCTTATCATTACTTACTTGGCCACGTCAGATAGGTGAAGGTAGTGTTTGATGTTATTCCTATCTAAAATATCTAAAAATCTCTCTCTCCTTTCCGGTGAGACCATGACACGAGCATCTTTAACTTTGGGCACTCCGTACTCCCACAAGTCCAGATCTAGTCTTGATTGTAGCCCATAAAGTAGCTCTTGGTCCTGCTGACTTTCTAACTTAACACCGTAGACAATGTAACTAAAGAAATAATTAGGTCTAAGACTTTCACGTGTTTTCATTTAAATGAAAATTATATTATTCGGATATACTACGAGTACTTTATTTTTGTGAAAAAACCTACATACTCCCAACCTTTCGGTTGCTAAAAAGTAACTGAATTTATAAAAAAAAATAAAGCACTATCGGAAAAATAAAAGTTTCATTTAACTATAAAAATGTTGAGATCCTGATTGTAAAATGAGTAAATGTATGAATATAAAAAGTTTGTCTGTTAGTGCCGCGATAAAAATGAATTACACTATACAATAATAAAGTGTACGTATTATGAAATAAAATTTATTAAACCCCAAACCGAAATTATACAATCAATAAGACTAAAAATAACCAGTAGGAAATTTCCCGTAAATTTGACGTGTTTCTAAATGGAGAACTTTAAAAATAATAATGAATGAGAAAAATATAGAATATTGCAACTATGGTAAAATGGCAGCTTTATTTTTATTAAATTCTTATATTGAGTATATCAATTCCGAAAACCTACTAATACTAGATGTAAGACAGACTCTAAATTGAAACTATATATTTTGTCATAACCAAAATGTTCCACGTTCGAAATTCAACTTAACAATTTCTTTAAAAAAATGCGCTTACCCGCGATATATATCATGTTTTCCAGCAAAAGTAATAGAAAATAGCGAAGCGAATAAAAATATTAGAAAACCAGCCATTGTACAAAAGTGTCAGTGGGATTTAAATTGTAACGAAGCCACATTTATTATATTTTTTATCGGGATCATAAAACTGCTATTTTTATTATCATGATTAATGTTATCGAAGGATCTCCACTTATCTCTCTTAACTTACATACTTGAATAAGCGATCAAAATAGAATTACAATAA
The DNA here is from genome assembly GCA_010014825.2 of Danaus melanippus. Classification (NCBI taxonomy): domain Eukaryota; kingdom Metazoa; phylum Arthropoda; class Insecta; order Lepidoptera; family Nymphalidae; genus Danaus; species Danaus melanippus. The sequence continues at coordinate 318,921 of JAAAKD020000207.1, forward strand.
TAATTAACAAAATATGTACGATGAATACTTCATGCAAACTATTCTAATCCTTAATGTTGACATGTAATAAGGGCTATAATGCAACAATAACTTTTTAGATAGATTGGTGTTTCAACTCCCTGTAAAACGCAAAGAGCCGTTTTATTTAATAGCATTCATTCTGGGAATCTTAACTCAATTAATTAATTGAATTATCATTAGCCTCGCTCAATCTATGTTTTTGCCTTCGACTGTTAATTCCACTTAATTTAACTTTTTTCTTCTCGGTTTGTCTATTCTGAGAGGCGAATTTGCTTTTTATGTTCTTATTATGCTTTGAAGCGACGTCATTATGGAACAATAACAACGAACAAATATAATAGACGTGGCACCAGATCCTGTGACACTAGCCAGACCGTGAGTCCATCTAATAGACGATAACATTCGAGGCTCCTTCAAGCTATGTACCCAGCCTACAATCACTTGAGTTTAACATTTTCACTACTATTAAAGTCACTTTAGTTATTCGACAAATCTTCTCTTCTCTGTAACGATCACGTAGTTATACTCCCAGCACAACCCTACCACTGTCCTCTGACTGATTTTGAATTTTCTCATACAATCGATGGTTAGCGACTTTTATCTTGAGACACTGGTGTAGTTTGCTGCACTACACTATATAAAAGTTACCTGCACAATAGGACATAGGTGTTCTTAGTTAATTGAATATTCTTTCTCTTAATTTAGTTTATTGAATATATACTAAAGACATTTTAATGGTACAAATTTTGTTACTACATAAAAATGTGAAAGGGGCTAAGGAAGGAAATTCAAAAACAATTAAATAATTTAAAACCTGTTTTTCCTGTTAAGACAAATTCTTAGTGTTTAAACAAGCTTTTGAATAACCTGGTTAATTATATGTTATGTTTATGAAGGATTTCGTTGGCTTTATATCGTCACTACTCAGACTTTGATAAGATGTAAGCGTTTACATCAAAGACGCAAAGGTTTATTAAGATTAATATGTTTGTCAGACTGTAATATCTTTAGAAACTTCAAAGATAGAGCGTAATAGTTTTAAAGACAACTTTCAAATTCAAAGGTAGTATACATTGACAACAAAGCCTTCGAGGTTTGGAAAAAAAGAACGATATGTCATAGTTAAATTATTATAGGTAATACAAATTAATTTGTTTACAATCAAAATATCTGCAGAAGGGCAGTTTGAATGGAGATAGAAATTTAAAAGAACAATAGATGGTATCTTCTTTGTTGAAATATTCACTTAAATATTATCGTTAATAATGATGTAAAAAAAGAAGTAATTTGATTGTTTTGATGAAATATTCACACAACCAATGTAAATGAGACAACGTACGATCTTGTGATAAATCCTGGCTATGAATTATTCATGTTCGTTGGTTGAAAATTTGGGATGTTTTGCTCTGTTACTTATATGTTTAATTCAACGTTAAAATTAAAACTAAAAATGAAGGGAAAACATAAACATAATTGTTATTTCATATAACATTTTACAGTTATTAGTTCACTAACTTAGTAGTAAGTAATTAAGAGTACTATTACATTTTACCAATTCGTATGAAAAAATATTACAACGGTAAAATATTAAAGTATGGAAACACAATTTTATCGGTTAAAAGAATAACAGACAAGTATCTTGAGTCAATCTTTTATATATCTTATAGATGTTTTTCTTCTTGTATCAATTGCACAGGTGATTAATCTTTCGAATCAGCTTTTTTCCTCTCTGATAAGCTCGACAGATAAACCAAGATTTAAAATAAAGCCAGGACTCAATTCTTCAGTTCCTTCTTTTTATTTATCCAAGATTACTACTACAAATGTAACTATTATATGTAAGAGTGCTAAGTAAAATACTCCGCTATAATTGATAAGAAACAGAGTGACTAAAATGGACTCCTATTCACGTATTATTTAAATACTGGCTTGATTTATTAAACTTTAATAGTCGTTTAATTTCTTGCTCTATAAAATGATCTTGCAGCTCGAGCCGATGCTGCAATGCCTTTCCAAGTCTCCACGTTCATTTGATTGATGTACGAGGGAGGCACTCGGAAATCATACTCGTATCCTGGCAGCTCGATAGTGTATGAGAATCCTACACCAACTGCCTGAAATAAACAAAAAAAAATTTAATGAAATACCTATTATAACTAAAGAATGAATAGGTTTTTATTATTAACAATATTTTTGTGTTTTATACGATAGCCTAAAATGTCTTCAAATCATTTTAATCTCACATCAAACACCCACACAGTAGTCAGCAACTGCCGTAAGCTTTTACACTATTTCAGAACATTGTAATCACAGATTCTCCATAATGCTAACTGATACAGATAGGTCTTTAATTATCTTCTTTATGTTCTCGTATTTATACAATTTTATTTTATTGCTCACGATAATTTATTACTATTATACTAGTACTAACCATTTTAGACTACTTCAGTGTAATATCATTATTACTGAGTTTTAATACAAAAATAATGAAGTAATTAATATATTAAAGATAAAAAGGTCATTGTACACTCAACACATCTAGATGTATATTTAATCTTAAAACGCAGTTTTCTTATAAAAATCGTTTCTACGACAAAATAAGGTAAAAATCCATCTCATCTCAAATTAATATCTCAAGACATTGTATTGCTTTGTCGATTGATGTGTCGATCAGTAAGATGAATTAATATATTGTGCAGTCGTGCATCCCTCGTCTTCTCGTTCCAGGAAGCCGGTATCCATTTTTAGAGACCGAGTAAATGGTTACTAATTTACAAACAGTGGCGCATTAGTTAGTAAACTGAAGCGATGCCGCTGTAGCTGTATAGAGCGGAAATTACTTATTATTTGAAAGTTGCATTCATCTCAAGCGAAGCGAAGCAAGCATCCGTCCTCGCAATAGGATTACTTAGTTTCTTCCACAACTATAACCGTAGTTCTTATAAAACAATCTAATTTCTATCAATTTTCAAATCTTTCCATGTTTTCAAGAGAGACTTTTAGGGTATAACTTGGAAAATGTGCTTACTTTAGCTTCTTAGAAGTTCATTGAGAAATTTCTAATAATCCTTACAACTAAAGAAAATGCGTAAACCATAAATTAAAAATGTCATTCAAGTGTACTCCGCTCTTTTGGCTAAAAAAATTTTTTTGGTTCTATTTTATTTACAAGTGTGATCTTTTAATATGCTATTAGAAGATGTTCAACACCAAGGAAAATATCTACTCTGTATCACGATAACATTTCAAAATATTTTATTTCAACTCTCCACACTTGTTATATTACATATACATATATCAAGTACCTAAAGATATAAAGATGCATACATACCTGTGCGTAATCCTGACCACTTCCAGAGACAGCGTAGAAGACGTACCTCGAGTTACCGACAATGTAGAAAGGTGCTTTTTGTAACTTGAGAGTATCGATAGCCGCACCCATTAACGCACCCACGTGATGAATATGTAGTGCGTTCTGTGGCAGCGTCCCATTATCGAAGCCATAAACAATATAGTTGCCATAACTATGCACGTCCATGAACACTTGGATGCGATTATTGTATTCCAGTAAAATATCTCTGACGTATCGGGTTTCTGGTTCGGAGAACGCTTCGTGTCCCGGATATATTATGGAACAGGGATCCGAAGACACGCTTATTGTATTAAATTCGATGTCAAAGTTTCTGTTTGGATCGACACCGTAGCACGTGAGGCTGGTCGTTGCATTGAAAGAACGAGTTTTTCTCCACATGCGATCCTGAAAGTCAAAATAGTTTATAAAACTATAAAGATATCTTGAGAATCAGTCTCGACACAACTTAAAGCAATGTGTGCTCAGTTTTACGTAATTTCTCACGCTCTTGGCAGAAATAATTACTATTGTAGGTGATAATGTCTCACATGCACGCGCTTAGAGATACTTTAAACTAACATTAATATTAATTACAAATTTTATTCGAAATACAGCTAACGAAATAGTTAAAGAATGTGTAAAGTTTTTTAGAATTAAAATGTTTTAGTTACGTCTAAAGTCGGTTGACAGGTTCTTCAAAAGAATTTGAATTTGTAATTGTACATTTTTATTCCATATTCCTATTCATATTCCATATTCGTTGTGACAATTAACGTGATTTCCGCAGGGACTTTTACATAAAATAAAAGAACATTAATAAATGTATTGGAATGTAAATTATAAACATGTGACTATACTGGATTAATTTGTATTATTTCGTTTGTATCTAGACCATTCCATTAATCCTTCCCAATGATCGGATATCCCTTAATCTGTCTATTATTGAAGTGTAAACCAATTTTATTTATGCATGAATATGTTTGAAGCTATAAATACTTTATAAAGTACAAGTATTCTGTAAAACTCTATGTATTTCAATGTACGCATTGTATTTCACTTCACTTTTGTGTTCCTCTTTATCCTATCAGTATAAGATTGTCTCGAAGAAATTATAATTAGGTGATAACACCGCCGTTTTGGTGCATGGTATTAGGAAAGGTTTCTTGTTTTTCACCTTCAAAGACCCACTTACTGTTGTATGAGAAAATTCATATCCATCAGGATTGACCACTGGAAATATGATCCAATCGATTCCTTCTATCAGATCCGAATCCTCGATCTTCGGATCATCGATCAATCGATGTATGGTGTATAGAGCTGTTTGAGTTGTCACCCACTCACGAGCATGCATCGTTGCCTCCAGGAAGTAGATGGGTTTACTGGTGTCAGTAAAGTTTGTGGTTGATATCTGAAATATTCAGTTTGAATAAACCAATTTGCTAGGCTTGGTCTTACTATAGTGTCAAGGAATGAAGACGAGCTAACCTTCAAGTATTTCACAGGTCGTCCCTCGAAACTATTGCCGGCATTTACTAAAGTCACTGTGGCTGAATTATCACGAGCTATCCTCTCCATATAGTCAATGATCTGTAACATAATATATTTTCTACACATATCTTTCCACCTCTTCCAAGGGTCGAGCACGGAACCTTGGTTAAGTCTCTATATATATATATCTTAAATTATCTGTATCACCATCTGTTATTACATCACCATATCTTGGATAGTCTTCAAAAATTGACAATTCATTTCCTCTGCTCAGTTTCCATCGTAAAAATTCATCATCGCTTTGTTTCAGAGATCTATAACGTCAGTTTTAATTATGAAAATACGTCTTTATTATTGAAAAACATTGGTTACTCGATATAAATTCATTAGGTAAGAGAAAGTACCTCGCAACATCATTGAGATGAATGTAATGATGCATGTTATTTTCTTCCAAAATCTTAAGGAATTGCAGTCTATTCTCTGGTGCAACCATAACTAAAGCGTCTCTAGCTTTCGGAACCCCATGTCGCCAAATATCTAAACCAAGATCACTCTGTAAGACCGAAAGTACCTTCTGGTGGAAGTGATCATTGATATGAACTCCATAGACGGTATACCTACACAAATGAAAAAAAATAGTGTCAACGAAACATTTATAACAATTGATTAAAACGTAAATCGAATTAAATTTGACGAAACATACCCGGAATATTTGTCATGGTTCCCAGCTAAGGTCGAAGCTACAAGACTAAGGAACAAACATACTAAGACCCTCATGTTGTATTCAACACACATATGCACGTATGAAATGGAAAAGACGTTACGGATAAATAAAATATGTCACAATTCCTGATAAAATCGTTATCAAAGAATAGATAATTTGAAAGATAGGGTCATTCCGAGTTTCTATACAATAATCGTGGAATATTTATTAAAGTTATACAGATACTAAAAATACAGGTTACAATGTGTATAGATAAAGACGTTTAATTGACAAAATATGAAACAGCAACCAAATATATAACAAAAAAATAAGTTTGTTGAAATGATGTTTAACTGTACAGAAAGAGAAGACATTCCAAGAGGAATTAAAAGAGAGAAAGTTAATGAAATCCCATTGTATGAACAAGAAATCAGGTTAAATTATGTTGAAAATAGGTCTAAGCAATAAATGATTATGACGTTATCACATAAACGTACTGAAGCTAAAATGATAATGTAGAATGTAGATGTTATCAAAGATTAATTATAATCATTATAAGCACGTCGCCAGACTAAAACATAACAAATCTAATATATCTATTAAACATTTTATGCTAAAACTTTGAATACAGCTTTTATTATTGTTCTTAGCTGATTATTTAAACAGCACTATTGGAATTGTTAGTCAAGAAACGGCGATTAATATTAACATTATTAACGGTAATAAACAATGTAAATAATAAAAGTTATAGGTAATTTACTTTTTCCAGAATATGACATGTACCATAATGTATTAAACAATCAATCAAGTCCATCACCAAGCCCTCCTGATCGTTCGTGTGACACCAGAGGTCGAGATCTGTCCCGACCCTGCATAGCCCGCATTCGCCGCACTTGCTCCCTGTCTTAAGTAGTGAACAAGTCCAGGTTTGATTGTCTGATCCAGGGAGCTGACTCAGTCAGTGACTACGTTTCTCCAAGGTTATATTTTATTTTGAACTCCGAACTGCACTTCAAACTTCAAGCGTCACAAGCTCCAGCAATCGATGAGTGGACCTTGATATTGGTTTGAATCTCTTTTTAATTTTTTTGATTATCTACTCCAACGCTTTATTTGTCAGATACTTATGACATTTCATAATATGCAAAATTTCCTATAAGTTTCCAATAACTTCTGAGGTGATGATGATTATCATAGATGTGCGTGTAACATTAACTTAGATCACATTTTCTTACTCATACCTCGATGACGTGATATGTTTTAGTATTTTACACTCCAAAGGAATTTCGCTAACGTTAAAAATGTTTATCATTATCCTAGCTTATATAATAAGTAACCTGATCACTTTGAAATGCTAGAAGTTCACAATTTGTTACAGACTGTCATTTATAATCAAGGTAACCAAAGGTTATGTCTTTTTTGGTCTAAAATATTTATTATGTTACAACCTACTACGTTTTATTAATGTGAACAGAAGAAGTCTTATAGCAAATTATAAGCTGTGAAGTTTTAAGTTAACAAATGGTGAAGTGTTGTAAGTCGTTGGCTCCTTTTGATGTGTACATACTTACAAATTATTAATATTTATAAAATTAATTAAATTATTTTCAAAGATTAAGTTCTGGGTTTGCTCCACTAGAAATAATTTGGATTTTTATTTATACTCTAAATCTTATAAAAAATTTAATTTCCGTTTACCTAATGCATGCTAATATATAACTAACCAAATTCTCTTCATAAAGCGAGAGACATTTTTGTTATCGCCGGCGTCATATGTGACACTAATTTGTCCCAAGCTCATTATTCTTGATTTATGCTTTATTTTGCGAACCCTCGGACTAATAACGTTTCGCTAAACGAATTTACCAACATTAGGTACAGCGTGAACTTATATTACTTACACTTTACGACGTCATCATAATCATTAACAGTATAACATATAACTCTATTCATATCTATTGTTTTGGAGATTGTTTCACAGAAACAAACCTTTACAATGATTGTATTATATTAACCTTTTTAAGTTTAAGTATGGCCCATGAATGGAGAAAGCGTTCGGATCGTAGGAGTGTCAGTAAAACTATGAAAATATAAAATGTAATATGTGGAGACAGAGCCAGGAACAAGCAGCTACTCGTCTCAACACCAGGACGTTAATCACGAATAGATGTTATTTTGTTCCGTCATTTATATATTTATATAATATCTCAGTTATTACTCGGTAACGGATTTATTTTTTATTTTGTTTATTCACGTGTTATATATATTTATCTCTAGAGTAACATTATTACCGAGCACACATGTTCGTATTCGGCTAAGGATATTTTTTCAAGATTGAACATGAATAAAAAAGATATTGATAAATATATGAAGGCTAGAAATAAAGCTGAATTGTTATTTATATAAACTAAAACGGTACTTTCTTAACTGAATTATCTCCAATAACATATAGGCTCATTAGGGAATTAATAAAAAAAAATAATAACACAAGGGTGACCAAGTAGGATCAAGTCATCCGTTTTTATCCGCTCAATAACAATACTAATAAAACCATTACAAAACTCTAACGGTCAACATTGCTTCTCTTCGCATTCAACAAACAAATGAATGCTCAAGTTTTCTATTATTCTACCGTCTCTCAAAAATAATCCCTCCAATCATTCAAAAATTCAAAAATTCAATGCGCGTGCACTATGATACGTTGACCTACAATACTTTTTTTGATAACTTGAATGTATATATTGATATATAAATATTTCTCAAAAGGTTTTAAAGTAACATTAATTTATACAAATCCACAATTTGTTACCTAACTAAACATTTCTCTTCTGCAATGTCTTAAAGACGAATTATTCACATAGACGTGATATCACAGTCCCCTGTATTAATTAAATGAAATTTCCAACGAATGACAAACACGAAATGTAATTACCACCGAGACGTAGTAAATACGATGCTACGTTATGTGACTTTAGACTATCATTATAAAAACAGACTAGTAAGAAGTTTATATAATGAGATGTAAGACTTTCGCGAGTATTCATTTAAAGGAAGTTTACATCGAGTCTGAATATTAAATTTTAAAAACACATTTTGATTGATTGATTGACAATAATTAAAACTATATTAACAGAACAACTCGGGTAACTCGATTGACACTGAGTTAAATGTCAGCTACGAATGAGAACCGGTACACTGTCGATGGAAGCTTCATCTCGGGAGAGAATCTCGCTAACGTAAATCTGTACGAACGACGAGCTTATCAAATCTCCTAAAAAAAGAGCGAGATACACCTTTAATTAAAACAACACGAACATAATGTCTGACTCAGATTATTCCAATGAAGCTTACGCAGGAACTTATTCAATTAGCTTTCACAGATTTGTCGCCGTCAGCGTTCTCGGCTTTGTGGTTACAAGTTACACGAGTTTGTTTAAACAATTTACATGTGACGCAAGATTTGTAAACAGATTGTTAAAATGGCTTTTTGACTTTTTAAGCTTTACCTTTGTTATCAAAAGTAAAGGATTAGCATTTGGAAAAGAGTGACACTTCACACACACAAAAAAAATTACATGTTCTTCATACAAATTAAATATAATTCTATTTATTCTAGAGTAGTATTTTTCTCACATTAGTAATATAAATACTTTGTACCTGATACCAAAGTATTCTTTATTATATGAATGATTTTCAATACAGTAGAAGTACTTTAAAGCAGATAGCCTACTTGACTTTTAAAGACTGAGATAATGAGCAGACATTTCGTAAACAGTTCTAAAAATAAATATAATATAATCACCTAATAAATATATTTGTTAATTTCAACCTTCAAATATTTACATTCAGTGAGAACCACTTATTGGAGTGTTTGTCGAGCCGAGCACTTACTTCAAGATTTGATCATTCAAACGAAATTGTCTTTTTTACGACATAGTATATAAATTTAAGTAAGGCCATTCATTAGATTCTTGCAATATTGTTACAGGTTGTAAAGCCTAGCTGTAATCTGTTTCACACCAGGTCTTAGATACTATAAAACTATAAGTATAGTTCATTAACACAGTCATTCCGTACTGAGTCTATTGACGTTAGCTATAAAACTCTGACTAAGGTCACTGTAGATGTGATTTCAGTAAAATACATTTCATTACAGCCAACTTAATATTATTGTCGTGGAACACTTGGAGCGTGGTAGTGTAGCTTTAGCTGTATTACCCTTGATTTATTGGTTTATTTTGTATGAACGTAAGATAAATTGTTCTGGTACAGGAAATACCTAAAATAAGCAGCGTATTAGCTCCCAGAGATCAAACATGACGTCAAATATTCCGTAACCTACCATCAATGTTTTATTTCCTTTAATAAAACATTTTTCTTTACGATATATATTTTAGTCAAACTATAAATTTATAAATTAAAGTCGTTTGTATTTTATAAATAATTTTGGTTAATTCCGTCACCTGAGAAAGCTAAAGCCATGTTTCAAATATGAGTGTACATGTATGCAGACTTTGTCAAGTTTTGACAATTATTAAGGACAATATATTTTATAACCCGTCAACATTGTGTACCCTTACAAGAAACACCAGATGAAGAACATTTTAATGAAGATATAATGAAGGTACATGGTTGTTTCAGTTGTTATTTTAACCGATATAAACCAACTCATTTTTATTGTGTCGTCGCGAGCAGTTATACTCGTCTTGTCGTAAGTCGGACCATTTTTGGAGAAATTGCTTAATTGCTCTCCCACACCTAACCTTATAAACATACTTCTATACAAAAGGATAACCAAGTTTAATTAAGATATTTTAATTTAATTAAAATATTTTTTTAATAATTTAAAAAACCAACTAATGACTATACATCTGTGAGCAATTTTTTACCCACCGATAATTTTCATCACAGTTAGTCCGCTATCAACATAATCATCATCATCATCATCATCATCACAATGAAACAAACAATAGTAGAGTATCGATATCTCGAGATATTAGTTTGTGAAATTTATAATGTGACACACAAACTTTACAGTTCGATATGTTGGTTTTAAATGCTTTTAATACTTAATTACTGCTAGCTATTCAAACGTCTATGTCTGAGTAATTGTACTGTAACACGAATATCATAATACATTTAACAAATCAAATATAAAAAACCTTCCATTGACCTTTTAAAAGATTTTAAAATTAAGGTGAGTATATAAAGATTCCTTTTAAATATTCTGCAAGGAGAGACTTTGTGTTAGAACGTCGTCTGTAACTGTTGTGAAATGGAAGTTAAATAAATGAAGCAGACAAAATAAGTCTGTATAATGCTTGCCCACGACAATAAAAAGGAAATACAAATTACAATTCCTCCTGGTCTATACTCCGTACTTAGCATTATTAGCACTTATCCTCACTAACCGGAGCAGCTTAGGGTTCAGTCACCACGAAAAAAAACTTTTCATTCAATGTAAATCAAATATAATATATTAGAAATCATTTCTTAAAACTTATATAACCTAATCAATGGAAACCGCTATCTCGACTTCGTACTTACCCTACATCAAAAATATATTATTTCAAATCCGGAACCCATCCTATACTTAAAGTAATTCCACTTTTAGTTCACAGGATGCACGAAAGCATTAGTAGGTTGAAGGAAAAAGGAAAGTTGCATCTCCTTGTACATGGCTGGTTGGAGGTTTACTCGGACATTTGAACGCGACTCTGCTTGCTGTTGCTTTCAGGATACCTTGAAATATTTAAGCATTCTAATAATTCTTGTCTTTGACGTATGATTAAATTTTAAAGAAGATGTCTGTGAAACGGTAACGTCCTTTGAGACAGCACCTTTCTTGTGGATTTTTTTAAGTAGCCACTCTTAAACATTTTTCATTCTTTAGGTTGAGTTATATATAAAAGAATGATGCGATTATTAACATATAAGAAGAGTTAAAATTCTTAAACAGCTCGTTGCATTTATTCCGTTTACTTGTCATACGACCGCTCTATGAGAGCTATCGTTTTAAAATTCAACTTAAATTTAGTAACAGCGTATTGTACTGGGTGTTATTAAACAGGTTGTAATTGAACGTGTGTATGACGTTGATAGATTTATAACCAAACGAAGCAAGAAGTATGAATTTAATACATTTATTTGAAATATTCATATATACATACATTTTCATGAAAGATATGTTATTTGTGTTGACTTTCAAAGAATCAATAATATTATAAGACGGCCTCGTCACATATTTGTTTTTGAATATTTAATATTCAATAATATCTAAGAACACACCTCTAAAGTTATAAAAAACACGTAAGTGTAATCAGAACAGACACATCAATAATTATATACTAAAATATATATATTGTGTTCAGTTTTAACTATAACATATATTTTATCCATATTTAGTCCCTTAATATAAATATATATGTCCGTTGTGCTAGTCCGAACTCATTGAAGGAGTCCCCGAAGATAACTCTATCATAATAATATATAGCGGTTCCGATAGCCGTTTCATTATCCCATTCCATCCCATCCGCTAACAGGACTTGTAATAAACAAAGGTCAACGAACACAGTAAAATTATTTGTTTTAATGGGTTTGTTACTTTTATATCGCCATCTCTTCTTTTCATTCAGTTTAATTTCATTTAATCTATGATATATAAATTAATTTAAGTGTTAGATAATTCGTACTTATATAAAAAATAAAATATAAAAACGACCAGTGAAAATATAAAGAAGCATGTCATCGATTTGTTGAATGTTATATAGTAAAGGAAAATAATGTTCTCGTAATATTTTGGATCTAATTTATTCTCTCGTTGGGTCGTCCGTTATCATTAGTTATAACATCGTTGATAAAGATACATTTAGTTGTGTGAAGCACATTTATTCGCTGCGAAAAAACTATCAGTATAACGGAAGCGACAACTTGTCTCACTTTAGTGGCTTGTTGTGTAATTAACAGAGAAGCCCGCGACTATTACAGTTTTCAGACAAAGGACGTAATTATGTCCAAATGTCATTTAGTTCACAAAATTTTTGGCAAGTTTTAAACAGGTTTCTGCTGTCGCATAAATCACGTACAAGTTTAATTATGACCGGAATGAATTGTGATGATTATAATATGAATTTATAAAATAAGACGTGTCAAGGAAGGTCGCTGCTTTATATTATTATGAACTCGTTTTCAGGAAATTCTTTACTGCTCATAGTCTCGTGAACAAATTTTCTTCCCAGTTCAAAAACTTCTACAATTGTCCGTAGTTTATTTTATCTTAAAATTAATGTTCCTTTCCATATTAGTTATAATCTTTATATGTGCCTGTGAGAGAAGTGTCGGAGGAAAATTATAATAGAATAGCAGCATTAGTATTTAAATTCTCTGTCACTAAAAACTGTTAAATTGTTAAGAATGTTAATCTATCTATATAAAATTGAATTTAAATATATTTGTTTAGTCCATGATTACTTCTATAATAAAACATTAATGCTAGTGATTTCTAGATGATTAGATATTCGCAATTTAATTGCTTAATGCAATTTACAAAACATGCAATCTCTTTATTATACAGTTGTAAAAAACAGTTACCTAAATTTACTATCAAATAAAGATTATAATTATAACAAAAAAATAATTCAATTCGAACAAATTTTAAGATTACTCTGATCCACAAATTATATAATATAATATTTTTAATACGGAAAACAATCTTGGTACATCAACATCAAAAGACAGCAGTAAGCTGCGACAGAATTCACTGATCGTCGTATACTCGTATATAAAGAGCGCTATGAATAAATATAAATTTACATCGAAATGAATCTTAAATTAGATTATTACTCAATCTTATTCTCATTTTCCTGTTCCGTATTAGCGTTCAGATAAAGTGATTTCGATTCATTTTATTTTCAAGTACCAACAAAAATATTAAACTGTTTTCAGACGCGGTCGAGTAAGAGAGACATTAATATGTATGTATGTATACATTCATAGTTTATTAAAAGTAATAATAAGTTAATAACTATTCTGAAATAAACATAAGGAAGCAACTTTAAATGCATTTTTTTCTATTCATAGATGAGATTTGATTCGGTTCTTGTGAGACGTTAACGGTGTGTAATATATGTAGAAAAGAATGGCCTTATTGATTAAAGTTTAAATTACGTAATATCTTTTTCCTTATGGTCCTTTCAGTTGAAATCAAAGTTCAATACAGTTGACTTGCATACTAATCATTTATTTTTGCGAAATTCCTCAAAATAATAATAAATGCATCAACATTGCATAGAGAATTAAAAAAAATATATCAAACTTAAATTAGTTTTTAGTTTAAATCGGCTACGTTTTGGTTTCAAGTAAGTAAATAAGTGATTTTTTTAAACATAATTTAAAACGGCTGTCATATGATTTTCATATACATGAGTGTAATAGCTTTGATTTGCCATAATTTAGAGAATCGTTAATGGAAACAGTACCACGAACACAGATGACCGAACAGTCCCAGACCGGAGTCACGCCATCGATCTAGTACACTAAAAATATCTTTACAAATCATCCCAAGTCACACTCATACGCTCATACGTATATAAGGGAACAAAAACTTGAAAAGCAAACAGTGATATCTTCGTTATGATAATAAATAGTACGCCACCATCATGGCATATCATGGCATGGCATGGCATGGCATGTGTTGCTGTGACGTCTCTATACAACCCCGAGTTATGTTAATAGTTCCTTAAGTAAAGCGGAGTCAACAAGAACATTATCAGTATTTATGTGAATATTACGTGCTCATTGACTGTCATGAATCTACATGGACTCCAGAAAGCACTAACGACGTATGTTACGAGGGGAATATTCTCTGAATATGGATATACATTATTGATTTTGTGATTTTCTACTTAATTTATGACACTCGGTCTCGTTTATCATTCTTCTCGAGTCTATTAGCGTTAATTCAGTGAACATTTCTAATAAAACACTTCTCCTCGTCTCAGTGACATTCCAAGAACATCCCAAATCGATGATACTCAATCTTACAATCGAATTGTACTTAAAATACAATACCTTTCAGATCTTTGACCTAGGGAGTTGTAATGTATTATTGACTTTGTTGTACGCATATAGAAGATACATTCATTACGTATAACTAATTATATATTATTAGTATAAGTCCATATTAAATGAAAGGTTAGGTGCTAAAAACGTATTTTAAAGTTATTTCTAGATTTAACTCTGTTACTGTACGGTTTCGTTATCTGACAGCTGGAGGCTTTTAATATATTACGAATCAGTGAATACTAATTAGTATTTTATTCAAATGAAACTTGAGTAATAAGTAAAGATACCAAAAATAATATAATATTGTTGTTGTTGTTTCAGAGTCGATTCGCGTTCATTAATGAATATACGAAGGTCGATCGGTCACTGGTACCGAAATACGTTTCACTAATTCTAGGCATATTTTACATTACAATCTTTGAATCTATGCAAAGATTAAAATCTATCTCGGAGAGCGGTCGACGGCTGAAATGTTCTCAGCGGGTAATAAATAAACCTCTAACATTAATTATTTTTTTAAGAAAAAACATAAATATACCTTTATATTCTCAATTAATAATCGTTTTATATAATTATAATGTATTTTATTAAGAGACACATTTCCTGTCTGCTCTTAACTTAAAAACTGTGATGACCTTAAAAGTGTTCGTATCATTCAAAAACGCCAAAATTATTCCTATTTCAAGAAGGCATGTTTTAATTGCCTTTCAGTCGCATGTACATAGACGAATTAAGTGTGAATAATATTTGTCAATACGTCGCTGATGATTAAATTTGACATAAATGTTTCTCCTGTCGAAACGGTTTTAGAAAATCCTCGCCGAATATATAATGGCCCGCGGCTAAACAAATCACCGGCTATAATTATTGACGTGGGTTTGATAAAAACGATGAAAGATGTTCAATAATAACAGACGTGATATAAAAAAGGTATTAAGAAAAGAATTCTTAGTTAGATTTCATTAAAAATAATTATATTCGAGACGATGCTGTGTGTTACAAAAACTAATTCGAGAGGGGATGAGCTGGATTACAATTTTTCCACTCCCCTTTAACTAACATTAGCGCTAAGAATGCGGAGTGCGCAGTCACCGGAGCTTACTTTAGAGTTCCTTTGGTAACTTTGGTAACTACCCACTTACATTATACATTATGTTTTAAAGCTAAAAAATATATTACTCATATACGACAGTTCGTTCGCAGGTTCACGTACAACTAAAGAAAGGGTTGGAATTATGTAAAGAGCATATTTTATTTAGTATACGGAACCAGTTGTCACCGTTGAGTGTTTTATACACGCTTCATAGTCAGGTGCATTTGAGAGCATTAGTGAAGTGGAGAAAGAAAGTATTACGTGCATTTATTACGGAAACGTTAGGAACTAACATCTCTCATTTGTTCGCAAACTAGCCATGTAAAAAATATTAGGACGCTCGCTTAAACCGTTCCGTTGTTCTTTTAACTATTTTGATACCCATTTAAACTTTGTATAAGACGAATTTAAATATATGAAGAGTTAAAAACATTGTTTACATGTTAATTATTATTTACATTGTCATGTATTGTCATGTAATATAATTTGTTCTCGTCGTATAGTCTATATTTATTTTAACATTTCTTTAACCAAATCTCATTACATTCATAAGCTCAGTCGGTCGTTTTAAACGTGCTTACTATATATATATAAATGTATGCATAACAAAAATCTTAGATATATGTATAAGATAGAAGAGAGTTATTTTTTTTTATTAAACCATAATTTTTATATATAATTCTAAGTTATCAGTAAACAACAAAAAACATGAAATATTTTGGGAAATCTGATAAAGCTAAAGATTTTCTATAACAGATACAAATTAAAGGCCATTACGCGAAACGTGTTCTGAAAATGCAGATGTTCTACTTAGGGTTGATTAGTACGATGTACAGAAATATAGAAAATCATGACAAAAGTTATTATTATTCTACAGATAAATATAATGATATAATAATATTAATATGTTGATAGATAGTTATAATATTAAACACAGAGTTTAATTCAGCTTTTAATATTATTTTATTTAGCTTTTAATATAATACAAAATACCTCCAAGTAACATCGGGTCTGTCTGATAACATTTCATTTTGTAATACACAGAAACGTATGGTACAGCGTTCGCCAACCCTACGTTAGATAAATTCGTGCACATTAATTATAATGTATTATCGCTTGTAAAATGTTCAGTATCCATTTAAAATGTCAAAAAAGATTTAATGTATTTATACATCACAGGGAGCGTCCGTCAGGTGTTGTTACGACCAGCATCCTTTGTTGTTTGATTGATCCCTTGTTCGTGTGTTCGTTATGAATATTTATTTCGTCTTTCATTAAGTCCCTAGCAATCTATTCCTCTACATTTCTTCATTCATCGGTACGACAACTGATAGCAGTTGACCCCTCCGTGAACAAGATTTCCTAGTATATATTTTCTATTATCGTTCATGTAATCTTTTAAGTTTTTTTGTGTTTCTTTAATATCTGTATTTAACAAAAAACGAGTATATCTGTAAGGGTGTAAACATTAGCATGACCATTAATATGGTAATCAAATCTCGACCAGGAAGCGATGTTCAGCTCGTAAAGTATTTTAATATACACGCCGCGCCAGCGAATATCCAAATATCCGAGTCATTCCCGAAAAAAGTTTTAATTTCAGGACCGTCGTATCATGTGTTAATTACTTTCAGAATTTTCTCATTTAAAAGTCAGATTTGAAAAGTGGACACAGAGCTGTGTAGTCGGCCAGCATTCATTATAGAAGTACACTCAACTTGTACATTTCATCTCCGTGTTTTAATTGTTAAAACATCGCTATTGTCTCCGCTTCTGACTGTTTCCTTGATTTATTCATTTCGTTGTTCTGTTTCGTAAGCCTTTTATATTAAACTACAATCCCTTACACTTTTATTCTGAATCTATCTATCTATCTATCTCTCATTATTTAGTTACAAAATAAATAACTATAAACTAGTAGGTGAATAAAATGTTTTGGTACCTTTTGAGTACATACGAGTGTAACCGTACATATACACCGGTATAAAACAATAAATATTTGCTTCTACAAAATAATTAGTAGGTAAAAATAATGAATTATGTTAACAATAGTCTAATTAAACTATAGTAAACAATAGTATAATTCAAGCAAAGAAATAACGAACGAACAAATAAATAAAGAACAAAATTTTAATCAGTATAAAATAAAAAACAAGAGAAGCATTTAATATAAATGAACTGAGAATAGTTTGTATAGGTAAGGATCGGTTTAGTATTTCACATTAATTAATTAACTGAATGTTACACCAGAACAGCAGCCAATGATTTGAGTCATTTTTCTAATTTTCTTAGGATATAATCTGGCAAAAGTCCAATACAATTTATTCAGGATCCTGGGTACAGTAAATCAGAAAATCACGAATGCCGATCATTACATAGTGTAGAAAGTGTCTTCTAATAATATTTACATTGAGAGAGTAAAGGTTATTACAGTCTGGCGTGTAGTATCTTCTGTGAGATAACGTCGTTGTGGCTGGTTCATAACACTATTGAAACTACATAAATAACTTAAAAGATTAAATAAACTTAAACTCTCGACAAAATCAATTTTATATAAATTGAACAGCCTCAAGTTAAAAAGATAATTTTATAGTTTTATAATTAAAGTTCGTTGTAAGCAACAGTACATTTTCGTTGGTGCTCACATCTCGCCAACAATTATTTATACAATGAGAATACAAACAAGGATCTGAGAGCAACGCGCCGCCGTTTTAACCCAAGATCATGAATAATTCTTTACCTCTGATTTATTACAAACCTTACACGCCGTAGGTTGTATTAGAATTGGTAACGTCCATTGTACTGAAACAATATTCAAGTATAGCATTGTGTCTTTTAATCAAGTCCGCTAAACCACGAGCTGTTAATGTAAAACATTATCTTATTGATATACATATGTATATGTACAAGTCTATTTATAGAAGGCGTTTCACAGCAGATTACACCGACGGACAGAATCTTTATTTTAGTTTTGAAACAAATACCCCAACAGTAAGGCAAGTAGGGCGGTAATAAATGAAGAGTTTGTTAATTAATGCCGATAGCTTATAACCGTGTCAGTAGTTTCAGTGCGATCGCTTGTCGCCTTTTTTATTTTAGGTAAGTTTCTACTGAATTTACCGCATCCAATAAAGGAACAAACCTCTCGGGAGATATTTCGTTTTATTAGCGCTCTCGTTGAGGAATGTGTCGGTATTCAATTATAATATGTTTTCTGATAAAATGTTCCCAAACGAACCGTACTCAATGACCGATGCCGTATAACTTATGTTATAAAAACTACATATAAAGCTTATATTGGCGACTAAAGTTTATTATTTTATAGCAACATGTTTTTTTTGTGTTTTACATAGAAAATACGAATATGTTTGATGATCAAAGGCCTCATTACTAGAAACGGAATAATTAATGTTCCACAACAATGTACTAAAAACTAGAAATTTATTATTTGTACATTTTATATGAATTATTAATATATTTCATTTTGTTTTTGGATGCGAACGGTTAATGGGAAACCGTAAAACATTTAGTAGACGAACCGTATTTAACCAATGAATAAACAATGTTACACGATAAATATATAAAGTTAAAAATTAAAGGCAAACATTATTATAATTTTACTCTATCAGAATATTTCATTTAAACCATTCTTTACATATTAAATTTCATTTTAATTTTAAAGGAACACTCATTTATTTTTCAAGATGTTTTTAAACTTTGATATAAACATCAAGGTTTTCGTTCGGACGAAAAACAAGCTGTCCATTTCTTAAGTTTAACGAATAAAAGGAAAAATTTATGATTCACCGACGCCTTCATATTAAAATCAAAGACTTAATTTCTGTTGTTAATGTGGGAATAAAATGTTCTTTAAATTGAATGACTCCTCGAACATTATAAGAACAGTGACGGAGATTGAGTTAGGTTACATCGAGTTTTTGCTCGTGATAGACATGCGAAGCTGTCTCTGTGGAATGATTATCCTTTAAGATTGTTTTGATGGACATTTTAGGCGTGTTAATGTCCAGTATACGTTAATTATAATTTTATTCAACTGATGCAATACAAGCAAGTGACAATCTCCCGCCTTCCGATTTAGTTATGACACTGTAAATGAATTATTAAAGTGTCTTTGTCTAGGCCGTTTGGTCGAAAAAACTATTGTAGAATATCTCAAAGGCTGATTCTAAAATTACACAAAGATTCGAATGAAGGACTCGCGGGCGATCCTTCCGAGGGAAATGTTCTAACTTTGAAATTCCGTTTTAAAACTTTTTGTTTAACTTTTCGAGCTTGAAAATTGTCAGAGCCAGATTTCTATATACGAAGGACGATTCTGAGATCTTTGAAATATCACAGTAGAACGCCGCAGTTCAAGAGGAAAACTCTTAAACACTATGGAAATACAAAATATTTGTATATATTATTTAAAAAAAAAGAAATAAAAAACCAATTACTCGATGTGTATTCCTTCTAAGACATCGTTATATGAAAATAGGTCAAGTCCCGCATGATTGTCGTCTTTTAATTTTCCATAAACTAGGTATATCCTTTGATCGACGTCTAATGAAGTAAAGGAGAAGTCAGCAATATAAAGTTGAGATCCACATACTTTGTTAAATCAAGTTAAAACCTCGGTTAAATCAGACAGCTAAAATTGTGCTCACATTGTCCTTTCACAAGCTCAATGAATAGTTTCTCTATCATAAACTAGTCAAGTTATTTGAACCTTGACATGCTACAAGTGGTATTTTATTGTATAAATCATCTTCTATGAGTTATATCATGAATACTTTACGTTTTGTATACGAATGTATCGCGTATACGAATCGCTTCATATGTTAAAAGTTAATTAATTAACGAACTGTCTTCCATAATTATCAAGATAATTCTTCTAGTTATATATTGATGGCAAAAAAGACGATGTTATTATTATTATTTAATCCATATTTTTCTAAATTTACTACTGTATCAAGAAATCCACCAGATATTAAATTTCCATCGACTTTAACAGGATCCTAGCTCAGGGTAATGACAGTATTATAACTGTGTATTCATATAATTTATTTAATTAACTCATTACTTATAAAATATAAATATATTTACGAACATTTATATATTTTAAACTCCTCGCATAATATATATGGTTCAGAGATTTTAAATCTCCTCATTGTATAAAATTACACGTTAGAGGGTATACAAAACCCATTCCAAGGTGCGGTATTTGGAGCTTTTAATGCATTAGGTGCACTCAAAAGCATTAGTAAAGTGAATGAAAAAGAATAATTGCATGAGAACAGGAATGTTAGTAGCACTGCTCGTTCATTTTCTGGTGAATATCAGCTCATAATACATATATAAACTAGAGCTGCTTCATGTAATACAGATTACAGCCGTATGCAAAATATTCATAAACCTATTAAAAATCTATCAGTATAAATGTTACTCAGTACCAGAGTGACTTAAAGACTTTTTACCCGCAGTCCACCGTCAGCTGCGACTTTCTCAAATAGATCAATAGAAGGTAAAAACCATAATGCTCTAGATAAAGGTAAAGGCAGCATGTAATTTTCATGTAGGGGCTTCACTAATGTACGGAACACAACATCAGTGTATCAAACATTAAGCGTAAAATATGGGAGTTGATTTCGATACTCTTTGCTTATTACGTGCCAACATTTTTATATTTTCAAGTAACATATTTCAAACTGAAAAAACATTTGACTATAGAAAAATTCGTAGTACTTAACCGAGCTTGAGCAAGAGATGTTTTGGACAAACCGATTATGGGCCCTTGATTTGATATGTGAAATATTTTATATAATTTAAGTCACTTTTAGAGACAGGAGACAAGAAGGATGTGACAGAGAAAGTAAACCAAAACAAGAGAGTGTCAACTATGGCTCAAACCAGATTTCTGCTTATGCTTTTTGATTGGCAATATGAGCACTCTGTTGCTGGTGCTGTTTTGATCATAACAACCCGTGTCTATGGACTATGGACTAGTTGTGGGCGAAGGACCTGGGTTCTATCCCATACTAGTTGTTCAGATAAAATTTAAGAACTAAAAGCATGTGATATAATGTAACTGCCATAATAATATCAAAGACAGCGTCAAGGAGAAGCATCGTCCGATCATCCATCAGAAGTCATCAAGACGGAGTTACTGTTAGAGTTGAAAATCTTAGAAACAGAGCGACGTAACCGTACTGTGAATGATATGAGGTAGGTTGAAGGTATCAAGCAAGTGTTTGCTATAATAATATATAGAAAAGATTATTATTGAAATGTCTAGACACCTTCGTATATAAATAATTCATGTATGTACATACATAATACATACGAGTCAATATATAGGTACGTCATCCACAGCGACCGTACCCCGGAATGTTAATGAAGTCTATTCTATGACGTACTCTGGTAATACTAGTATTTATAATAAATGTTGTTTTAAAACACAGTATCAGAGATATTAAACAGATATGTCATATTATTTATTATAGACATTTTTTTCATAAGATAAATATTAACCTTATTTGATTTACTCCCTTGATAATAAATTGATCCTGTAATTTTCTTTCGAATGTCATTTACTTTTTATATATAGAAATAAGTTTGTCTGAAAAAAAATATAATACCTTCTTATTGTTAATAAGTCTCTACTGAAAATTAATGAAAAGCCGCCATATAAAGGCGCTATAATTTTATGTATCTCGCTAACACAGAATGTCTGTGTAGGTTTAAGTGATTCAAATTTATTTTAAATCTCCTAAAAATACATTTGGGTTGTGTAAGTCGCTTTATAATTGTGCCTTTTTATATGTAGTTGTAAAAAATACTTTTTTTTTGAATACTCGTCTAAAACCGTGAAGTTTTCTAATTAAAATACTCTTAGAAAATTATTCCATAATTTTAGGTCTGAAATATACTTTCCGTATACATTACCTTTATATGTATTTGTATCCTTGGTTATTATAATTAAATTAATTTGTACTATGTAAATAATGTATACTGTGTCTACGACTAGTGTGTTCACGTATACACATATCTAATTCTCCCTTATCCTGACAGAAACTTGGAGCGCCATCTATTTCTTTTTCTATTTAAAAATAAACTATATTTTTTAGAACGGTATTCGCAAAGTTAGTATTCGAGAATTCTCCAAGATGGAGCCAGTTATTATATAAAATTATTGGACGTTTAGGAATATTTTCAAGTTAATTAAATAGCAATAATGAAGCTGAACAATAATATACTTATTAAAATCAAGAAATCCTATAAGATTGAAAGGATCCCTTGACGAAATCAAATTCATTTTGACCACATAAAAATAAGTCATGGCGTATCAAAAATTATAATAAAATATGTAAAAATGAGCTTCTCTGAGAGTTATGAGCGTAATCATTTGATCCACACTTACAACACAATCTGTCCTGAAACATTGCCAGATAGTTCGGAGGTCAGGGCGAACGTATTCATTCCGTGACATGTATTATTCACGTTCATCACGTAAATACTCATTACGTTCTTGTTTGACGTGATTTATGTTACGTTTGGACACGTGTGTGTTGGATTTTAAGTAGTTGTGTTAGCGTATTACTTATTTACTTATTAAGGATTATAATGCAACAGTAAATAAATTAAAAGCTAATAAATCTGCACGTCAAACAAGCTTTCGAATTTATATCCATCCGATTTAAACGTCAATTCAAGATTATATATTTCGTGTATTTGATTTATGAAAGTCTAAATGTCCCCTTCTGCGATTTACAAATCTGTGTCGCTAAAGAAATTAATCTTTATATTGTTTTATTGGACCCGAATAGAATGTTTACTGACTATTTTAGTGATGAAAATGAATTAAACATATACATACATATGTATAAGCAACGTTTTCTTAACAAACCAATTCCGAGAAAACATAGTCTCGGTGAACTAGTATCCTACTTTTTACTCTTCATGATACTCGTATATCTTTTAATTGATTTTTTTTTGAGATCTAAGACTTTCGCGAGTATTTATTTAAATGAGACTAATATTTTTCGACAATACTACTCGTGATTTATTTTTGTAAAAAGAATACACACTCTCGACGTTTCGAATACTTTTAAGCAACCGTGATCACGGGCAGACGAGATGTAAATATCTGTCGGTTGGTCTTGTTATTTATCATCTACCGCCATCGATTTCTTAATTTTCTGGCGTACCGCTCTGGATGCCGGCAAAATGCGCTCACGGTGTCCCGAGGTCCTGCGGTGTGGTCACGGACATGGGATTTTATATTTTTAAGGAGTGGCTCCTAGGTGTTTGATACATTCCAGCCATCTTCTCTAAATTGAAATTGGGATGTTTTTTAAATTTGAACCAGCCAGCCACCCAGCGTCCCGCCAGGATTGTGCAAGGATGGTTCTCTACCATTTACTTATAGGCAATTTCTGTACGTCCTCTCGGACTTACAGAAATTGCCTTGAACCGCTTTGAGGAGAAACCGAAATAAACCAGTTCCCTAAGGAATGCTTAGTAGTTGTCACCAATTCTGCGTACGTGCTTCTTCTGTGTTCTGATGATATTGTCAATTAAAATGTATTCTATTTCATACAAAAATTTGGGTTGAGTTTTGCTATGAAATTCTGTTCAAAGTTTTCTAAGTTGAATATAAAATACATATTTATTGAAATAATGTGTCTGTAAGTATGGATCGTTTGCTTTTTAAGTGTCGTTGAGCCTCGATATTGTATCTTGGTTATAATGTTACAGTGTATCTTTTAATTTTACTTATTTAGTGTAGTTTTAAGTGAAACTATATTCATTGACGTTTTGATTACATTATAATAAACATAATCGCGAGAAGACTGGATGAATGTTTCACTTTCTCATCTCACTCACTTTTATTACCTACGGCCAACGAAATCTTAATTTACTTCCGCATTCCAGATTAAGGCGCAGAACGCACACCGTCTCCTACGACCTGGCAGAGTGCTAATTATTTTATATCTTTAATGATCTGGCACACCTTGAATTCCCTCACAGAGTAGCAACTTTAATATTTTAAAAAACAACCGCATCGTATAATACAACTCTAAAGCTCACGCGACTTGTGAATAATTTTTATATTTTTTTTATACTTTAGTAATGTTCTTAATCTGCAAGAATTTGTATAGAGTTAATGAATGTAGTTTCAATTCTTAAGAGAAATTGACATTTAACGAAAAAATTATTAATTCATTATTGATCATCAATTTACTGCAATTATTTAACCTTTGCATGACATAACCTAATTAGGTGTGAAAATAAAAGTTGAATAAGCAACAAAAAGGTAGTTAAAAACATTTGGGAGTAGTTTTCAATCCACGGGTCCCTTCCTTAAAAAATTACGGATTTTCTTTACCTATACAACCCGTTCTGCGTCCAATACATCAAAATTAATCTACCCTTTGAAAGTGACAACGTTATAAAAGTAATTCAACGATCCCTTCAAACATACATCTCTGTGATGATGAATCGCCTTTCACTTACGTCTTTTATCAGTATACTGAAAGATGATAATATAATCACCACATTTGTTTTATTCATCAGATATGGAAGAAATTTTATGGCTTCTTCGTGTACAATATCTTCCTCCGAATTTATTTACCTTCTCTAATACGTAGAGAGTTTTCCTTAATTCATCATTATCATCAGCCTATTATAATAGCCCACAGCTGAGCATAGGCCTCTTCTAACATGGAAAAGGTTAGAGCATTAATCACGACGATTGCTTAAGGTGGAATGGCGATTTCAAACTTATAATTTGAAATTATAAATCTAGGTTTCCTTCACCGTCCGTCAGTGGTATATAAATACTCTTAGAAAGTATCCATGCTTGCATGAGAGGCGAGCCATTAAATTCCTGGCCAGCACGACTTCTCTTTAATAATTCTTTGTTTTATAATATGGTTATTTTAAAGTTTTCTCCTAAGTAAAGTACCCCTATAAACAAAAAAAACATTGATTTTATTGTACTTACATACTTCATTTATGTCGTTATAATATAATATCAAACCAACTAAGTATGTAAAGTTACAGTACTTTGACTATGTCATGGAAACATTATACAAAGGTTTAGAAAGAAAGGTTCAAGGTCAAGGTACACCGATTCTTCTCGCGAAACATTATGAAGAGTAACACGGACGACACTCAGCCTCAGACGAGATCTTTGATACCAATGAAAAATATTTTTTTTAATAATATTAGTATTTGTTTTAATATTATATTTATTATGTTGAAATATCAAAGACCTATAATATATTAAAACCTATAATATATTATTATAAGATATGACTACTTTTGATAGCAATATAGAGAAAAGATGTTTAGCCTTCGTAAATAAACCCTAGTTAATTGGCAGTTAACCCCATCATAAGTTATTCATGATCAAGTCCAATTCTATAATCGTTATATAAAATTTATTGAACAAACACAAACAAGCTGTATTTCTTGAGGATATTGAATAGGCTACTAACACAATGACGAAGAATATTTCACTTCAACACTTCAAACAAATCGGGGGAAGTTGGAAGTTATTTTTAATAAAACATTTCTAAGTCAATACCTTTACTTTGGTCGTGATGGCAAACGAAAAGAACAGTTACATACTTAATAGATCTACAATGTCTGAACTTAATGTTATGAGGATGTATTGCTTTTATCCAGTATTCCTTAAAAACGTCAGTGGCGACATCTACCGCGTATCGTGTCCATTGAATGTATGGAGCGTTATCAGAGTTTTGATTTTTGCCAGTCTCAGTAAGTCTTCAATTGTAATATCAGACCAATGAATCCTTGTTATATGTTAAATGTATGCGATAAGTTTCAATGTTGCAGGAATTTTGAATATATGTTTACTCGTGAATATCGTTTGCGATGATTCACACAACAGCGTGGCCCGGATAAGTAACAGAACATCGCTTGGTATTATAATTACTGATATTTCACTCAGCCTGTTAACATTTACTGCGTCATTAATAACTTCGACTAAACAATTCATACATTTGATTAATTTTTTGGATGAAATACAAAAGGTATATTGGTTTCTGTCTTATCCTATTCTAAAACACAATTTAAATTCAACTTACCACATCAATATTTCAGTTTTAATACCCAGCTATGATCCGTAATACAAGTGCTTATCAAAGAAACGTACATAATTTTAATACATTAAGTTTAAAATTATATCATTCTAAATAAACAGAGCTTTATACTTAACAAGTATTTTTTAAACTTGTCTGAAACAAACAATGCTTACAGCAAAGTATTTCTTATTCAAGATCTCTCCCCGTAAATGTGATGCCGTTTATTTGGGGAAAGCACTGAGAAGAGTTAAAATATATTTCATGTGTTGTACGACACTACTGTTAGCTATGAGTACTATAGATATAACTTTATCCTATGATAATTACAGCGGTGAGTGATTATCATTGTTCATAATAATATTTAAAAGAATATATGTTAAAAGAAAAATGGTTTACGTTACAGCCAAATACATAATGTTCCTGATAACTCTACATTTCAATGATATAAGTATCATAATGGCAGGAATTAATAACATTTTTGGTATCGTCGTTCTAAGGTGTTGCATCAAAAGCATGTATCGATCTGTTTTACTTCGTTATAAACATGAAGGTGAGTAACGATCGACATATAATCTTTCGATGTGATTTAACCTACTTCAAATTAAAGATATTGTGATGTTTTCAATTCGTCTTTATATATTTTTTTTAAGTATGAAACATTGTCCTCTATACCACTCCTAGACTTTGGTATAATTAGTTACCTTCATGTCACTGTCATACAAACGTTGAAACTTTTGGTCCTTAGTTTTGTTGTTGTCGGGAAACTGTTACTGTTTAACTTGAAGTTGGTTATTTTTTCTCCTTTTTTTTTAATAAGCGTAAAGTCAAGTAAATTTAAGATGACGATTCGTGGTTGATGGCTTTAAGATAATTTTAAGAAAACTTCTATTGTTTGTTATTATTAGAGCAATTACATTCCTAAAATATAAATCACTTAGTTGTAACGAAAAAGTACCGACCAGAGTGAGAATAATGTTTACTTTTCAGATAAAAGACGAGATCTTCAGGACCGTTCTCTGAGAAGGTTTGTAGGCTCGTATTTGAAAGTATGTGAGATGGTGAGAATGATGAACAAATCGCAGAGTACTGTGTTACTACTGATATTTATAATTGAAAATGTTTACAATTTCTGCAACATTTACTACTTGACGTCGGCTTTCCAAATAACAGGTGCTTAAAAAGAATTATCCACTCCTACATTAGAATTTAAGCGGGAATTTAACTTTTCTATCACACACCTTCAGATGTATCGACTCGTATGACGCAGATAACAATACAAACGTCATGGCTATTTTACGTGAGCGCTCGATTGTTTTTGAGAATAGAAAACTGCCATCGTCTCAACGAGGAGGTAAAACTATCGCTGATTGTATTTCAATTCAGATTCCAAACGTAAAATTTTTCTATAGAGGGAACGACACGTATCAAAACTATATTCTTTATTTACTGTTTCACTAACACAAAAATTCCATTATCGAGTTATCAGTAAATGTACGAAGGACGAAATAGGGAAAGAAAGAAATGAGAGCATAAGTTGTTCCCGCGTCCCCAGGAAACAGCAAGTGTCGTCTTTAGTATATATTTATGCACGAATCTATCATTTCTACATTTCAATTCGTCAGACAGATAAAGTTTATTTTGTATTACTTCTATATTTAACCTGAAACAGTCGATTTGTTTGTAGACATGACTTCTTATGTTATTTTAATGTATTTCTAGATATCGAACATAAATAATATTGTGTCTAAGATTCTTCATAAACTGTCAAATGACCGAGATCGTCTTGGAGGTGTACTTGTAGTCTTTGAGCAAATATCATTATGTCAATTACATTTTGCTCCACTTGACATATTTAAATTCAACAGATCTCTAATTGTTTCTGTGAGTATTTTTGACTACGAAGCAAAGATACTAGTACACTTTGAATGATCTCAATTCTCATACATTTGTGATTAATTAAATATTTCTTTCCTAACTCGTGTTCCAGATCATCAGCGCTATGACAACATCTTTGTTGATAATAAAGCAATTTAACTTAAAAGACCTCCACTTGTAGATTTTTACGTAAAACGAGAAACGACATTACAATGAGCTTAACAATTTTTTTAAATTCTTTTTGATAATATTTTTGTTTTTCAACCTTTCGTATGTGTTCGTAGTTTTTTCTTGTTTTATAATTTTAAAGAGATCAACATACAGATATTCTTTTTATGTTTATATGATACATAAACTGCGACACTGACCACCATGCACTTAGTTAGTCTAACAATACATTAGTTGTACTTGTAACTAGTTAAATATTGCACTCATGCTTAGCGTAAAATGTGATTTGAAGAAAGGTAATCTTTTTTGACATTTATATATACGGAATGATATGCATCGGTTTTTGAATATTATTATCTGTATTTAATTGACTCTTATATAATCTTTTCATCAAATCGAATCGAATTATGGCCAAGACAAACAAATCAATGGAAGATTTACGTATTTCAAAAGACCCAGTTAAAAATATCCTTAGAAAAAATTATTTATTTTTATTTAAAAATGTTAAAGGAACCACTAGAGCATATTTTTGTATTATTTATTAAATGAAAAATGTACCATAATTTACTCTTAATAAATTTGTTGCAAAATTAAATGACCAGCCGACAATACAAGATGTCACACCTCACCGTAACGGCGTACGGAACTGTCGGCGACAGGAAGGTTACTGTATAAAAATTAAAATATTTAAAAAAATGTTTGAAAAATTCTCCGTACTAATGTTTTAACCTTAAACTAATAATTGTTTTAAAATTCAAATAGACGTTATAGATTGAATGCTTAATTCTCCGACTGGAGTCAGGACAGAATGGCTTAACTCCTAAAGCAACTGAAACGCGATACTCCAGAGATTATAGGTTGGAGCCCTGCTCGTAACCATAACAAAAAATTCTGTAATGTCTACTTAAAAACTAATTTATTCAAAGAAATTATGACTACCCTACTAAATATAACATTAGTAACGACAAATTGTTATCAGTCCATATATCAATAAACACACACACACAGACACACACACTCTCACAAATACAAGCATATCAAATAGAACATACCATTAACTAATATTGAAACCAGTATAATAAAGGTACAAAATTACAGTAGCAGTACACATAACAATTAAAATTGATGTGTCTTTTATGTTGAACGTTAAGGTTCAATACAAACACTGTTATTAGTATAGCGAGCCATGAGTTCCATTATGTAGCAGGAATTAAAATAGAAGATTTATTTAGTAATAAAGAAACTTAATAAACATAGTGTAGCTGCGGGAACAGCTCGGTTTCATATCATACACTTTCACATACAATTAAGACGTGATGTATCAGAACAAGATGCGTGTGAGGGAGCCGTTACCTAAGTGTGAGGTCAATGGGATCGTTCTGACCATGTTACGCTTCTTCCGTCTGTTCTCGTTGGCTCCACTAAGCTTCACGAGAGTAAGAAAAGGAGTGTACCGCATCACGACGTCCAGAGTACTGTCCATGCTAAGCGCTCCACTCCCCATCATCATCAGTAAGTTACAACTCAGATGTATTGAAAAAAGTTTAAGGAAGTATACATTTAATAATAGTATACATTTAATAATACAAAAGTATCTGACCACTGATCTTGTTTTTTTTTGTACTAACAATTATTTGTTTCAGACGTGCTATCGATACTGCTCTACCGCAGTATACTACAGACGGAGAGACAGCGTTTCAACTTTGCGTACGCTTTTGTAAGGGTTTTATTGCTGGTGATAGCGGGAGCTCCGGACGTCTTGACAACGTCCTTAGTTATCTTTAAAGGACACGGCAGAATGAGAAATTTGATGTCTATTTTGTATCAGATACAAAAGGTACTTCAGCTGTCTTAGATGTTATGATATCTAAGATTTTCGCGAGTTTTATACATTTAAATGAAACTAATATTTTCGGATTGTACTACGCGACTTTATTTTTGTTAAAAACTACATATTCCCGACGTTTCGGCTACTTTACAGCGACCG